>VDFB02353493.1:387263638-387434247 GCA_007258455.2 Sequoia sempervirens | reverse complement strand
ATGGATAAATATTGAAGTGTGGACCAGATCAATGACTTATGTTGCCATCAATGACAACACCAAAAGCCATATGCCAACTATCTCCCCCTTTGGAATTGATGGCAACACTTAGTGAAAAATGACTAAGTGTCGGAATCAACGTACTGCTCTCTCCATTGCTCTCTCTCCCCATAACTGACACAACTCCCCCTGAATTTGATAAGGTATTTTTCACTGCATTCTCTCCTCCTTTGACATCAATGACAAAAAGATAATAAAAGATTTTTCTCTCCCCCCCTATGAAGTGTAATCATAAACTTACTGATGCAAAAACTGATTCAAAATTTTGAAGATATACAGCCACTACTTGTGTTAGAAGATTATTTTGTATATTTCTTTCATCTCTAGAAGAAACTTCTTCCATGCTTACACTGCAATCCTGGTGATTATGATCATGTTGTTGTTTTCAGATGTCTGGTTGATAATCTTGATGAGAGATTCTAGAATGGTGATAGCTTCTTCAAATATCTCTCCTTTCCTTAGTATCTCAATCAACTGTTCCAGTTTGCATTCTGTAATGTCCTTCACTTTCCAAAAGGTGTCAACAATCCTGTTTCTGGTGTTTTGAACATTTGTGTGCTCTGACTGTAATTCTTGAATCCTTTTCTTGATTGCAACATCATGATCTTGAGACATGTTAAAGTCTTGTGCAATACTGTTTAGTTCTACTTCAATTTGTTCCAACTTTTATTTGTACTTGCCGATTGCATGAGGCCATCGAAGACAATAGTTGTAGATGTTGTTTGTTGTGTTTATGCATTGCCTTAGCTAATTCATGTGCCTTTTTAGCTTGGTAAGTGACAATCTGTATTGCTTCTTCAGGTGTAGAATTACTTCTTCTTCCTTGTTTTGCGACTCAGAGTCCATGATTTCCTTGATACATTCAATCATCTCTTTTGGCAACATATTCTGCAAACTCTCTAATTTGATATGATTGTGCACAAGATGAGCACTTAGTATATTTTCAATCATGTCCTACTCATATGAAGGTTTGATAGACCATATTTTTGCAATTTTTTGCATTCCATCTTCCTTATGAATAAGTTGCAATAGCTCTTCTTTGGTTAAATCACCTTCTTCTCCACTTTCTCCTATCATTGTGTTGTCTTGTTCTGGTTCGGCTGTATCCAGTTCTTTTCTTTGGGTGTTCTTAGTTTCCTTATCATATTCCTCATCTGGTATATCCACAATCTCTTGTTCTTTTCCTTTCCCTTCAACTCTTGGAGTCTTGCATGTCGAAGGAGTACAAACATCAATTTCTTTTGCTCTTTTCTTATTTCTCTCCATCTCACCGGAGGAGGAACCAACTTCAAGTGCCCTTACCGGAAAGGGAATACCAATTGACCCAAACTTTCCAAGCAAACCCTTAAAGAAACTTTCATATTCTTGATCATAGTTTGCCAAATTGTTAGAGTGCATGTAAATCTGCTTGCAAACTGGTTCACTCTCTTCCCATATTACATTGTTGCTCAGTGGCAAGCAATTCAAAAAATACATCACCAAACATATAACCAAAGTACCAAAATTGAAAGGGTAACCTGTCATCTTTGACAACTGTACGTTCTCCATCAGTTGATCCTTCAGTAATCCACAAATGTCAAAATGCTCATCTTCAATTATCATCTTGTGTGAGATGTAAACTGCACCTATTGAAGTTGCACCTTCTCTGTTTCTGGAAAAGATTTTGTAGGATACTCCATGTGCAATATACTTTGTCACTGAATCTCTAATTGTTGAGATTATTAATGCCCTTCGATCTCCAGTTACTCTAGTTAGGGTTTCAACTTCTTTATTTTGGATTGACTTCTTTCTCGGTACATCCCAAACTTTGCATAACCCAGTTACAATTCCAATCACTTCTTTCGAGATGTGGTAGGGTTTATCCAGAGTTAGAATATCATCATTCAATCTGTCCAGAATAAACTCAACGATTTTTATGGTCTTGAAATAGGGAAATTTACTCCAAATATCCAAGCTTTTGTGTTTTGCTTCTTTCAGCCATTTCAATTCATCGAGTGACAACATGTTTCTTACAGCTCTAATCTTCTCACTCCTATACTCATTTAGGTTTATCATTCCTTTGATTTGCTCCATTTTACCTTCCGTATTCATGACTTGATTCTACCAATGAAGTTTTTCAACCACACAACAAATTAAATGAAAATTTCTCAATACAACAAAAGTACTTGTTGGATTAGGGTTTCACCGCCAAATTGACTTCACGCTTTCAAAATTCTGATGCAGAGTGCTCTCCTTTTCTTCGATATAAAGTGACAAATGAGGGTTCCAACTTGCCTTTTATAACTCATACACCTAACCTTTTGTTTTAATAAATACTTTTGCCCTAGGTGTTCCAGATACCTTGTTTTTCTCAGTCAATGAGAGAAATTCTTCTGCGGACCTTCAATTTCTTGAATCTCTCTATGAATGATTTCCAATGCATCTATAAACTTGTTGACAATCTGCCACATTTCGACACCAACTATTGATAGGGGAAAAATAATTTTCTTGAAAAACTCCCCCTAGGCCAATGACCTGAGATCAATTCCCGGAGGAATTACCAGATACTGGATCTGGTGCTGGCTCATTTCCTACAACAGACTCGCTCTTTCTTACCCATGTCTTCTTCATCTGATCTCTTATTTCATCCACAGTCACTTTCCCTTTTCCTTTATCATTTCTCTACGTATTTTTGCCCTTATATGTCAAACCTCTTCTATCCATATTTTGGTTTCTGCAAAATTTTGCAATGTGACCGTATTTGTTGTAATTGTAACACTCAACATTTCCTTGTCTAGACCAGTCATTCCATTGATTTCTTCTTGATCTGCACTGGTTAGCAATATGCCCAAATCTTCCACAAGTATAACATTTAACATTTCTTCTATTGACAGAGTTGTTTGACATAATTTTGCATTCAATTGACTTATGACCAAACTTATTGCAATTGAAACACTAACTGGAGAATGATGGATCACTTGATTTCATTTTACTTCTACATTGAGCAACCATATGACCAAATTTATTGCAAGCAAAACAATATCCATTAAACTTTTGAGCATTAGGTTGTCTTACTAGATGCTTTTTTGCTTTGTTCATCTGATTTCCTTGCCTGACATTCCTTTGTTCAGATCCAAAACTTTCTTCTTTCTCATATCCAAGACCTCGCTTGTCTTTTGCAGTTTTTTGACCTTGAGTCGACTCATCAAGCTTAACTGAGCTAATCTTGAACTTCTCCTTATATTCATTTGTAGTAGCAAGTTCATCCCTGAGAATAACAATCTGTCTTTCAAGCTCTTGTTCATTGTTTCTGGATTGTTGCAGTTCAATCTCCAACTGAATGAATTCTCCATTAGTTTTGTTGCATTCATTAGATCTTTCTTTTAAGGACTGAGCAAGATTCTCCTCATTCTTCTTTCTTTCTTCAATCTCCTTAGTCATCTTCATCGCTATAGATTCCATCTCATGCTTTAGAGTAGCATTGTCTCTGGCAAGATTTTCACATTCTTCAATTATTTCCTTCAAGGTTTGATTCAGGTGATTGTCATCTATGTTTTTGCTCTCTTTTTGCTTAATTTGATCACAAAGATCCTTTCTCTTCTTCCTAGACTTAATAATTTGATCCCTCAACTTCTGAATGTATTTCTCAGCATCCTTAAGATTTGCTTTCAATTCCTGGACTTCTGCCTTGGACTGATCAAGATCATCAAGTGCCACCAAAAGCTGTTGCTGAAGACTACCAGAGTCCATTACATTCCAAGATCCACCTCAAGCTGTTAAACTCCTTCCGAGGAACTAGGCTCTGATACCAATTGTTGGAATTAGGGAACACTGAGAGGGGGTGGGGTGGGGTTGAATCAATGTTCAACAATATTTAACTTTATTAATCTGATCTTCAAACCACTTATAACATTCAACCAAGAGAAAGATGCAAACACATATAGTAATCATCCACAACACCATAACACAAGGATTTTTACATGAAAACCCTATTAAGGGAAAAACCACAGTGGAGGTTAATCCACAATTTGAGTACTCAAATATAAGTGTTATACAAATGGGGAATGCACATGCATTCAGGCACACTACCTAGAGCTCATTGCTCAGATACAAAAAGAAGACTCATTGTCTTACAAAAGATTTGGATTAGATCCAGAGATTTGAAATGAGAAGGTAGCATCTGCAAATGCTAGATTACAGTTCCATTTAAGCTCATCAAACGAATTAATGACCCATTGTTTGATTCTCCTCTTCTGCTCTGCTTTGCTTTAACTCGCATCACAAATCCTTAATGCACAAGTGAAACTGTGTATAATCGCTCTACAACCCATATGCTATTTGCAATATACATCAACACACTTCTAACACACACCAAAATGATATAACCGATTATTTATATATATCTGCAACAAAAGATTTAGTCGCTACAGGTCGGCTTCAATAAGATATAAAATATTTTCCAACCGTCGGCTCAAATCATAAATAATTTTTAATGCACACCATCCAAAGTCGGCCACAACATAGTGGGGACCCCAAACAAAATCCTCAAACCCGAAAATACTTCAAACAATTTTGCTTCGAACATCCGTAACATGCCACATTCACTTAGTCGGCCTTCTAGCACTGTTGAACAAAAAATCAATTAATCAGATCTCTTAACTCGTACACCAATTGGTGCGACAACACAAAACTCGAGAATAAGATATTCCAGATACCCAACGACCTTCCCTAAGATCCACAACCAAAACTGATGATCTGGTAATGCATAAGGATCGACAAACTCAACTTCAGTTGGATACCTTGTTCTTTACTCTGTCTTTCGGTATGGATAAATACTGAAGTGTGGACCGGATCAATGACTTATGTTGCCATCAATGACAACACCAAAATCCATATGCCAACATGGACCAATTTGATGGACTTTATTCCATTTTGTTGAGAAAGTGGTGTTGTTCTTAACATTTCCAACCTTGAAGAGGCATTTAAAAAATCACTTGGCAACTCAACAATCAAAGTTAGTGACACTGTTGCAACTTGGAAGTATTGGTACCAAATCAAACTTGCAAACCCATGCCCAAAATTCAAATAAGAACATCTTATAGAGGTAATTTTCAATACACTAAACTATCATTTTCCACTTCTAGAAGAAGGAATAGGCATTCTTTATCACTAGTAACGAGGAGTAGGGGTTTTATAACTCTATCTCCTAGGGCTTAGTCTACACCTCCATTCAGTAGGTTTCTTAATCCTAGAAATTTTATCACCCAGATAAAAAAACCATTATTTCATATGGTTGTCCTTATAATTCAAGGTTTCATTTCTTTCAATGGGGGTACCCCTTGTGTTAACACAAAAGGATGGCATACCAATAAATGCCTCGAAAAGTATTCCTCATTTCATTGATGAAACAACTATTACTCCAACAGAACATATCCATGATGTGGCAAATAAATGCTTCATGCATAATGTTGTAGAATATACAATGTGGTTGTTAGACTCCTAGCCACATCCTTGAAAGGGAAAGCATTGCAATGGTAGAAAAGTTTTCAACCTAACTCTATTCACAATTGGAATGAGTTAGGTGAAAAATTATGTAAGCATTTTGAAGACAAGAGTGATCACTTGTCCTTAATGGAATAAATGACAACAATTAAGAGGACACCCCATGAATTCATGGGAGATTTTAACTTCAGGTTTCAGAAGAATTGGCATAGAATCCCTGTCTCAATGAATCCTTCTCCAGATTATGCCTTCCTCTACAACTTAAGGGCTCTTAATAGTGATGTGGTTGTTATGATACAATCTATGGGTGGAATGACTCTGCCAAATGCATATGACATAGCCATAAGAGTAGAAAATTGTCTAATACAAGCTGGGAAAATAGCTCCAAGGCCACCAATGCCCTTGTTTCCAAAGTTTCCTCCTCAGTAGTCCACATTGGCTCCTATTCTAATGGCTTCTACTAGTCAACCATCTACTCTTGACGCACCTCCAATTAAAATGCACGAGGTTAAAACCTTATTGCAAGGTTTTGGTAATAATTTAGTAGAAATAGAGAGGAAAACTCAAAACAACAGACCTTACCAGCCTCAGTCAAAATTATCAACAAAATAGACAGCCATATCAATGGAAAAATCAATGGAATTATGCCAAGCCCTTGAATAGCATAAATCTAGCTACTTCTAGCACTTTAAAGGTCCTGGCTCCAATCCAAAACAACTTAGGTCAATAATATGAATGGTGTTACCAATGCAATCAACCCTATAATCAAAATGCGTGTCAAAATGGAGAGTTTGTGCAAACTCTAATGGTTCATAACAAACCCTCAGTTTCAAGACAATAATTTGATACAAACCAAGCAGTTGCTTGTACGTAGGATCACATTCAAGGAGACTCTAGATTGTTCAACTAGAATGAGGAGGATTTTTGTGGCATAAACCAATTAAGTGTTGATGTAGTGGCCTAGAATACAAGATCAAAGAAAAGAGTAGTGGATAATGATATGTCTTCCACAGTTGAACAAACATCAGCTTCTCAACTGCCCCAAACTACTCAGTTTTTGGTATAGTGGGTAGGAAAACTATGCTACAACCAAATCATATTGTTGGCAAGGGTAACAAGGCACATGAGCAATCACATGTCATTCAATCAACAACGTTAGACCTTATTGTACCGAAGGTTTCGTCTAAGGTTAGTCAACCTCCTTTCAATATAGTTGATCAAATGAAGAAGGCTAATCTGAATGTCACCATGTGAGGTGCTCTCTCCATTCCATCTCAAAAGGATTTACTACAAAATGCTTTGGAAGGGCTCAAGGAGCTAAATGATATCTTAGAAAAAGAAGAAACTGCTTTTCCAACTAGCCTAGTGCAACTTAAGGAAGAGGGGAGTTCAAGCAAACCCAGTAAGCCACCTCCCTTCTATCTAACCTTAATTATTGGAGATCATATAATGCATAATTGTATGATTGATTCAGGGGCTAGTAGTTCTGCCATGCCCAAAAAGGTAGTTGATATGGTTGACATTAAGTATGAACCTGTGACTAAGGGAGTTGTCCAATTGGATGGCACTACTGTCAAGACAATGGGGGTCATCAAGGATTTAAAATTGACCTTACAAGCATGTCTTGGTTGTACTATGTTACAGGATATTTTAGTTATAGACCTCCATGTTTTCTTTGCCATATGTTTGTCCAACAGATTCATTGCTAAGATAGGTGGGTATCTATCTTACAATTGGTTCCATATGCTATTCAGGACCAGGTATGGTGCCAAAGTGACCATCAAGGTTGAACCCATTGCAAAAGATCATATTGAACCTTACACTCCTAGCCCTATAAACATGAATTACACATTGGATGATCAAGGAGATGAGTGTTTTGTTCACGAACCTGCTACTCTTTTGCAGGAGGTTCCTAATTGTTTGGTAGATGAATGGGGCAATGCATTTCAATCTGACCCACTTGTTGAAGCAGAGGAGATTGGCCTTGGCACTTACTACATTCATGAAGATAATTCTTCCATCCCCAATCTCATGAAAGCTCAAGAAGATCTAGAGGGATTGTGACAATTATTTTTTGATGGCTCTTGAAACAAGAATAGTGAAAGTGCAGGTGTAATGATAGTATCCCCAAATAAGGAGAAGTATTACTTCTCTTTTAGACTTCAATTTAGTTGCACTAACAACATGGCTGAGCATGAAGCCCTCATCGAAGGTCTCCAACTTGCACAAAAAAGGAAGATCAAATTATTGCAGGTCTTTGGAGACAGTTATTTGGTTATCAACCAAATCAAAACATAGAGTATAGCAAAGAATAACCTGCTCAAATGCTACAAACACAATTTTTGGGATATGATTGAGGGTTTTAAGGGTTTTAGCATCCAAACTATCCCTAGAAATCAAAACTAACATGCCGAAAAACCTGCAGCAATTGGTGCCCAATTTGACATATCAACACATATTGCAAACAAGAAGGAGAAACATATTAGGCTTTTTGTGAGGCTTTTTGTTCTAGATAACCAAGTAAATTGGCATGTATTTGAAAATGACCAACAAATTGTCAATTCCCTTCAAGAGGAGGCAATTTTTTTTGGAAAAAATCAATCTAAGTTGCAGGGCCAATATGACGATCAAATCATGCATCTAAAAAACAAGTTACCAAAAGATCTCATTACCCTTGATGGTATATTTAATTTAGATGACCAACTAAAGAAGAAGAAGATAAACCTGGCTGCAAGAAAGGGTGACTACAAGCTAGTTGTAATTGCAGAGGGGAGATTTTTGAATTTGGGAAAGGTATGCTCTAAGTCTGAACATGAAATCTTCACTAAACTTTGCAAAACTATTGAATTGAATCCCGATTCAAAACTTGTGAGACAAAAACAAAGGCCTGTAAATCCCAAAATTGAGCCCCTAATGAGGAAGGAATTAACTAAAATCATAAAAGCTAACATCACCTTTCCTATCAAGCATTCTTTATGGGTGGAAAACCTTTTCCCTTTTAGGAATAAGAATGGGGAAATAAGGCTTTGTGTGGATTTCAGAGACCTAAATAGAGCCTATCTAAAAGATCACTACCCTCTTCCCTCCATGGAGCAAATTTTGCAAAAGGTTAGTGGTTCATAAAGGCTTTCTTTCTTGGATGGCTACTCTAGATACAATTAGGTTCTACTTCAAGAATTTGATCAACATAAGATGATATTCACTACCAAATGGGGTACCTATAATTATTACAAGATGTCTTTTAGGTTAACCAATGCTAGCACCACCTTTCAATGTGATATGGATATGGCATTTCAAGGTGTTTTAATTTTTTTGTGTTGGTCTACTTGGATGACATAATAGTCTTTTCAAAAAATGCAAGTGATCACTTCAACCACCTTGAGCAGGTCTTCCATGCAAGGAGTATGGCATTTCTTTGAATCCAAACAAGTGTTTCTTTGCCACTAACCAAGGAAAATTACTCGGGCACATTGTTTCCAAGGATGGTTTAGCCATTGATCTAGAAAGAGTAGATGCCATCCTGTATATTCCACTCCTCAACCACAAGAAAGGATTACAAGGTTTCCTAAGGATAATTAATTTTGTGATGAAATTCATCACCAACCTTGTTGTTTTGGTAAAACTTCCCACCTTTGTGATGAAGAAGAATATGGTTTTTAGTTAGACCAAAGTAGGTAAGGACAACTTCAAAGCTATCAAATAAGCAATTTCTCAAGCTCCCACCCTAGTCAATCCCAATTATGACAAGGACTTCATTCTTTACACTTTCAAGGAAAAAGCAAGCATATCAGTTGTCTTGACACAACTAAATAATGAAATTCTAGAACAACCTATTGCCTTCTTCAGTGAAGGACTTAAAGATCATGAGATAAAGTATAACTATGTTGAAAAGCAAGTCCTTTATGTTGTTAGGGAATTTAAAAAGTTCATACATATGTTGTCTAATAATAGAATCAAGTTGATGGTTCCCCATGCCAACATCAAATAATTTTTGTTGAGCAGAGATATCAACGAAACAAGAGTTGGATGGATCACTAAGGTGATGGAATATGATTTTGATATTAAGATCACCAAAATTATGAGAGGAAAGGGGTTGTGTCAACAACTTGTCTCATCATTTGAGACTCCTACATAGGCTACCCTTGTGTTGTAGGAGCACCAAATATCCAACACTAACACTCAAAACAACTAGCTGAATGATATAGATACTTTTTTGTAGGAAGGTAGGTATCCTCTAAGTCTAAATATGACCAAGAGAAGACATTTAAAATTGCAATCCATTTACTATGCCTTAGTGGATGGCATACTTTTCAGAAGGGACCTCAATGGGGTGTTGCTAAGGCGCATTGAACAAAACTGGGTCAACAGATTGTTGGAAGAATTCCATGATGGCCCTTCAGGTGGCCATTTTTTTGCAAGGACCACTACTACGAAGATAATGAGTGTTGGATATTATTTTCCAACCCTATTTAATGACACTCACATATGGGTAAGAAATTGCAAGAGGTGTCTTTCTTCTTTGAGAAGCAAAGGTTAGCTACCTTGCCCCTTCATCTCATTCAGGTTGATTAGCCATTTGCACAGTGGGGGTTGGACTTTATTGGTATGATAAATACACCATCTAGCACCAGGAATAAATGGATTTTAACAACCACAAACTACTTCACCAAGTGGATAGAGGAAATTGCATTGAAAGATGCCACTGAGGCTTCAATTTTGGAATTCCTTGATGGAATTATGACTAGGTTTGGTTCCCCTTCCACAATCATCTCTGATAATTCCAAGGTTTTTGTTAGCACCTAGATTATTGATTGGGTAGTTAGGCACAATATATATTTGAAAGCTTCATCAAATTATTACCTCCAAGGTAATGGCATGGTTGATTCTTTGAACAAAAACCTCATCACGTAATCAAAAGGAACATTGAGGATAATCAGAGGTCTTGGCATAACAAGCTAAAGACAACCCTTTGGGCTAATAGGATCACTCCCAAGAGAGCCATTGGCAATTCTCCTTTCATGATGATTTATGGGAGGGAAGTAAGGCTACCATAATCACTAGAGTTTCCTTCTCTTGATTTAGCACAAAAACTGGAAATGGAAGAAAATGATGACATGACGGTGAGGTTAGCTAAGCTAATGGAGTTGAAAGAGGACAAGAACAAGACAATACATACTCTTGAGACTCACCAAACATGTGTCAAGAGGATTTTTGACAGGAAATTTGTTACCAGGGTGTTCCAAGAGGGAGAATTGGTGCTGAGATGGGATGTAGACAAAGCTAAAGTGAGAAAGCATAGTAAATTCAATTCCATTTGATGTGGTCCATATGTCATCACCAGTTGTAAGGAGGCCAACAATTTCCATCTCTCTAGGTTGAATGGTGAGGTTCTTTTAATCCTAGTTAATGAGATTCATCCCAAACCTTATTTCTGAGGGGTTTTGAGAGTTCATGTACATGTTTGTTTTGGTCGTTTCTTTCCAAGAAGTGTGATTACACACCCTGCATTCTCCTTAATGGAATGTATGAGATTAGGTGTTTTATTTTCCTCCAAGTACAGGTCTACATGTGTTTTATTTTTTTAGGAAGGTTGGTTGTTGTTGTTGCCCATTTTGACTCTATTCCCAATGGACTGATAAGGCCCCTGGATCCCATGATTAGAAGGCAATCATCCTACAAAAATTTCAAAAATGTTATTTCATGCCCCCCTTATATGGCCCATCAATAAAATTGATCTGAGAGATCTTATATGGGCCATATTGCATGAACTATACCAAAAAAAACCCAAAATATGGCTAAGTGTCGAAGTTTCAAACTTTCGATGTTTCACTTGTTTGCATACTCACATGCCTTCCCTATCACTCCTAATTTTCTATCTCTTTCGCCCCTTCTTTCCATTGCTCGCCCAAGTGTTTCAGGTTTTGACCATCAGCCTTAACCCTTAACCCTTAACCCTTATCGTTTCCCTTTTGTAAGCCTTCAATCCTCCCCTGATCATTGAATTTCTGATGAATTCTTCAAAATATGGTTTTCTCAAAGTTTCAAATTTTGAGGATTGACCATCCTCCTTACCTCTTATCATCTTTCATCTCATGCATTAAGCATTCCTCCTGATCCTTGATCCTTGAAACTTTCGGCTTCTGATGATCGGGCCTTCCCCTTATTCCTTATCTTTGCAATAAGACATAAGGCTCCCTTTTGATCCCTGATCCTCAATCATGTTTGATCTTTGGAAATCAAGCTTTTCTTCTAACTTTTGTCTTATCTTTATGATAAGCCTTAAGTTTTTCATTTGATCATCTTCGAAAGTTTCATGGTTTCGAAACCACTTTCGGTTGCCAATAATCTTTTTGAAACCATAAACTTTCCTTCTCTCTAAATCCTTGATTTCTTCCTTTTTCCATTCTTCTAATATGCAATACTTTTGAAACCTGAAGCCTGACAAGAAGGCTTATTTCAGGGTTTAGGGCTTCACCTTTCTCTGTATCCTCTTCTTCATGGATGCAGTAAGTGATATCTAACAAGCTTAACGCCCGACGTCTGACAGAGGTACTTTTTCAGGGATGTGGACCATTTAATGCTTAATATAGTGGTAGTTTCGGGCCTGAAACTTTGACAATGCCTTTGAATGACACGTTTTCTGGCCATAAACACCATTAATTCTCAACGACTCTCCTTAGATGTTCACTCCTAGTTTCTAAGGAAATGGAGAGAGAATTTAATGCTTTGAGTATTGTTTTGGAAAAGATTTGTGGCAGTCATGCTTCATTTATGATCTATAGGTGTCCTTTCTGCCAATTTTCCATGCTTGGATTGCATTTTATTGTGGGTGATATCATCATTTTGCACGCATGTTTAGAATGAATCAATAGCTGGGTTTGAAGTGTTGGACACTTTTCTCCTCAAGCACAATTCCTTTTGCATTTCTATCTTGTATAAAGAGGACTTCGTGCTCATTGTAAAGGTTTTTTTTTGGTTTCTCTGGCAAACTTATGTATTTTTTTGCATGTTGTAACTGTAAATTGGCTTTTAGGCCTCCGTATTAATGAAAATTTCTTATTTTACCTCTTCTCTCCTTGGATATGTTGTGTAGATCTTCCTTGCCTTCAAGTTTGAGTGTTGTTTTTTAATCTTCTATGTATGCATGTTGTGTTAAAACTATTTGTAGTTGCTGCTTGTGAATGTTTCTTTCCTTTCAGCATCTTGCAAGACCCTAACCTGCACATGTGCCTCTAGGAGCTAGTAAAATAGAGAATTGTGTAAGCATTCTTGGTTTTTTTGTTGATGCTCTATGTTGTTTTAAGCAGGAAGAAACAAGTTCTAATCTTGGTGTATAACCCCCCTTTCCCGTTTTATGCATTCTTTCTCCCCCTTTTTGTCTATGAGTTGTTAGAGTAGGGTTAGTGGTAGGATTCCATGTGTTGGGTTGGACCAACACATTTGCATTTAGGTTAGAAGAGGAAGCTGACCTTCTTTAGAGATATGACCTCATCTGCAAGGTCCCACACCTTGAGGTTAGATCCTTTGCGTCATTGGAATGTTGAACCCCATGTTCAACAAGGTGCAATTTCATGTCACCAACAATTTTCTCCAAGATATGGAGTTGGATAGTTCTATGTAGGAAATTGCATGAAATTTGATGGTGCATGGACAAAGGATTGATATATCCAGAGTTTTACAAAGCATGTTTTAATTTTGTACCTTAGTCCTTATCAGGATCAAGGTAGGTAGGGAAGATGGGTGGAAATGACATGGATTGAATGGAAATTTCATGAAAAAGATATGGTAGATGAGACAACTTTCCCCCAAGTGTGATGGTACATGGAGATAATTGATCATACACATGATGCCCTTTTTCCAAGTTTTCATCATGGTACTTATCCAAAGTTCCATAAGAATAGTTATCACTATTGGATGAATAATTTCTCTTTAATTTTTTTTTTCTTTTTGATTATCAAACATGACACTATTTTATCAAAATTTCAGCATGGTGACTGCCCCAAGGTGATGGATAGAAATGGTTTTTACCAGAGGGCAATTTTTCTCTTTACTATTTTTTTTGAAGTTTTTAGTTTTATTCATTTTTTTTTTCATTTTTTGGTTTTTTTTTAGGATGACATTGATACTTAGATGATCACTATTTGTTATGGTCCATTTGACGACACTAATGTAGATGTTAGTGTCATGATATGCCAATAGTGACATGTATGAAGGAGTTGTCTTGTCGGGATCATGGTGCTTGCATATACCTAATGGATGCTATTATGATTGTTGTTAATACTAGGTTTGGCCTTATCTAAATAAGGCACATCATGATAGAGTACCATGAGAGTCCTTACGATAAAGTGTTGCTACCAAGATGTGATGGATTTGTAAAGCGTGATTTTTGGATTTTAACCAATCTGTTGAATTGTGATGGATGATGGTAGATGTAGAAGGATTGTTTGGAATTTTAGATAGAGGGCTCTTCATTTTCCAAACTTGGGATGGTGGACGATAGATTGTAGACTTAGGATTATGATTGTGTTTGGATCCAACACTTTTATATACTTTGCATGATGATCATTTGAAGGAGGTGGACAATCGTATATGTAGGAGGCCTTTTTTTCTTGTGGCCCCATATTTTTATTGACTATTGGATTGGGATTCTTTGCTTTTCTTGATCCAGATTTCTTTAGGATCCATTTTGACTTCATGTGTCTACTTGGACTTTATAAATTCAATGGATTTTGATATTTTATTTTAAAATTTGGCTTATGAGGCTTTTTTTGTTGGCTCTAATTGGCGGGTTTAAGGAATTTAGAATGATGGTTTATGGTGTGGATGGGAGGATTGCTAGCAACAACCTTGTGGCAAGGACTGCACATGGCCCCTATTTTGATGGTTGTATTGAATGAAGTTACCCCTAATATCATGGAGGTATCACTAACATCATTTGATTTATTGATCAATTAATAACCAAGGCCTTGATATATAAGATTTTCACGAAATTGTAATGGTTCTAAAATTCCTTGCTCATGCAAGCCTAATCCTCTTCTTTGATAATGTATACTCTAACATATTTTATTTGTGATGAGGTATTTTTTATTTTAGAAACAAGATGGAAACCCATAATTCTGTAGTTGAAATCTATCAATATTCACTATTTTATCATCATCAAGAAATCCTACTTTGATAAAAGTAGATGATCCTAACTGATAGGATACTAGAGATTGATCCTTGGTCATGCTTGTTATCTCTTCCTTATGTCAGTGTAATCCATAGTAGCTTTTCTATCTTATTGTTTGTTGTGATCCATGTCATTTGTTTGATTATTTGTGTGTCCACAGGAGGCAAGCATCTCATCTTGGGCAATGTAGGTGGTTGGAGTATGGATAGGATCAACTTCAAGTTTTTGATCATGGATAATATAGAGGTCCATGATGGGATCATCTTAGATTTCTTTATTGATAGTAGGATCTTGATCAAAGATTGGTTCATCTTGGATGCAATGATCAAATATGGGATCTTGATCAAATATTGGATTAAGTTGGATGTCATGATCATCAATTGGGGATTCTTGGATTAACTTAGAGATAATGTCATGTCAAAGACTAGATTATCATGGATGTTATAAATAAGATATTGATTAAGGATTGAACTAGATTGGGTGTCATAAATAAGACCTTGATCAAGGATTGGATTATTATGGACAACAAAGATCTTGGATGGAGTGCATGTTGGTTTTTGATCTAAGGTATCTTGCTTATGGACATGATCTTGATCTAGGATGAGGCACATTTGGGCATAATTTTGACCAATTTCTTGACACATGTTGATTTGTTTAGATGATATGAGGGAATATTGGGATTTTGTGTTGCTATAAATTAGTATGTGAAGGTACTCTTTGAGTTTTGCACATGGATTGGATGAGTACCTTTTATGATTATGCATGCTAGACTTAATGGGTTTGAGGTATTTGAGGGGTTTTTAATTTGAATAGTTAACAAAATATTTGGTTGGGAAAGGACTAGTGATGTTATGGGATGGCATAACCTTGTTTATGTTTTGGAGCTTAATATCCTTTACTATTAGTCCTTGGAGAAAATCCCTAAAGGTATCTATATTGGATTGGGATGGATTGTATGGTAATGGTTTAGAGGTTGACGGATTATGATAGGTGGTGGGGGCTACAAAAATTTCTTTGTTTGGTGTCAGGGTTAAAGATTTAATATATGGATGGGTGATAGGAATTTGGGATATGATTTGGTTCAAAGATTAGTTTCCCTTGTCAAGGTTGGGATAAGGATGACCAATGGACTTTTGTTGTGGATTAATGGTATAGATTGTGTTAACTGGTTGTTGATATCAAGGGTAGATGGATGAATGATTAGAGCTTATGGGTTTTTGGTAAGTAGGTTGGAATGTTGGGGGTTTATGGTATGGATAATTAAGGGGTGGCTAGGGATTGTGGATTTTTGGTATTGGCGGTAGACAAATGGGTGACTAGGGATTATGGATTGTTGGAAAGGAGGGTAGATGGATGACTCAATATAGATTGTGGGTTCTTGGAACATGGATGGATGACACTTTCTTAAGGAAATATACTCTAAGGTTTGGTCATTATATCAGTCATACATTGGGTGATCCACAAGACTCTCATTATCGTCATAGGGGTTGTGCTCTAGTTGATAAAAAAGACTCTCATTATAATCATAGGTGGCATACACTAGGTGATCCATAAGACTCTCATTATCGTCATAGGGGTCATACATTAGGTGATCCACAAGACTCTCATCATCATCATCATCATTATCTTTTCCTTTGATTATGATATTTGGCCTTCCTTTGATTATGAGTTTTGGCTTGTCTTGCATGGGATATGAGTCCATTGTTTTGGTTAGGTCCTTTGATTTTTTTTTCTTTTTTGGATGACTTGGATGGATAAGTTGGTGGAGCTTGTGTTTGGATGCAAAGGATGTTTTTGGAGCTAGTGGATAATGGTTTGATTCTAAACCCTAATGCAAGGTAAAGACAAACAATAAAAAAAATTAGTTTTTGGTTTTTCAAATTTATTTTGTCTTTTTATTTTTGAAATCTTACACTAAGAAAAATATAGAAGATTAAAAAACCTAAGGCTCAAAAGGATTAGGTCCCCATTTGGATTCAAGTGGATTAATCTAATAATAACAAACACAAATTACACAACAAAAATCCTAAAATTAATTAGGTGAGAGTGACTCTTAGTGTGGGCCCATAGTTGGTACTATCTACCTGTGAATAGATAGCTAAGGATCACCACCCCATAAATTTTTTTAGGATACGTTACCAAAGGTTTCCAAAAGCTTTACCTTGGTTAATTATATCTCATCACGTGGAAGTATGTTGTGAGTAACTTCAAGGTATGATTTGCATCCCTTACACTACATTAAAAGATGATCAAAGGACTCAAGATAGGCTATACAAGCTTTCTAGGGGAACCCTCTATATGTCACAAGGAAATGTGAGGCCTAATCCATGAATTTAAAAGTAAAAACATGTCAAATAGATAGGAGAAGAGGGTAACCCACCCTTCTCCTTCAATTCCCCAAGGTATAAAGTTCTTGGGGGCTTATCTTGAATGACAATGTCACAACTTCCAAGAGGTGTCTTTCGATTCACCCCCCACTATTTATACTCCACTAGAATACTGGAGTTGACGTCATCCTCTAGGGTGATGAAATCCATAGACAACCCCCCCAAAAAGAAAATGAAGAAGTGGTGTTTCTGATTCTCAAGGTCACAAAAGTGTGCAAGAGAAGAGCATATGCACACACCCTTTTGAGATTAAAATAAATTGGTTCATTAATTAGTCAATTCAAAATTTATAATGTTTATTTTAATCCATCATTGCAGTGATTTGAAAAGACACATAAAAGGCAAAGAAGGCAAAAAGAAAACAAAAATAAAAAGGTCTATAACTTGTCTTCTAATAGTCATCCTGTAAAATTAGTTCATTAGAAGTTAGAAGTTTTTGTTATGTGGCTTGCGAAGAAGGATTGGTTTATGCATTTTTTTTTATAGTGAAAATGTGTTGCATTTAATGGTCAATTAAAAACATATAAAAGATGATTTCAAACCAAAAATTCAACTGGACCATTAGACTCCTTATAAAATTCTAATAATTAAAAAAAAAAATCATCAAAAAATGATTTCGTATGTACAACTTATACTTGCTTCGAGTTTGAAAAGGACTCACTTTGAGAAATTTTACCCAATTTTTTGGTTCTTGATATGAATTAATGAGTTAATTCACTATTTATGTTTCAAAACTAGCTTTTGTAATAACCCATTCTAATTATTACTTAATTATATTATTGCAAATGATATTATGAATATTTATTTTTAAAAAGGCATAACTAAGTTGCTATTTTCAATCATAGCAACACATGTATAATTAAAACGAGTCATATATATATATTCAATTTCAATGTCAATTATAATGTCCAAGATGACTTGGCTCATAGGGCCACAAAGTCAATACAATATACAAATTGTACATCAAGGTTACATCATAGAGCATGATAGTCATGAAAACATCTAAGGTTTCCTCCCGACGCTCTCCTCCACTGGTGGATGAAAACATGGTTGAAGTGCTTTACTGCCCAACCATGAAGCTTACGCTTCCCTGAAATTCTTCCAACTTGAAGAATACCTGACCCTACACGAAAAGTTTAGCAAGAGAACAATCTGCAAGGTAGAATCTGGTGTGAGCCTAAACATCAACATGCATCTCTATCTATGATTTAGAAAAATGCAAGATCTATGCTAGGAATGGTAGAGAGTGTTATCACAAAGTCCATACATACATAATGGGCTAATTGCTTAGCCAAACATAAAAATTAAGTTGCAACAACAAACGATAGGTTTTGGATAAATCAAAAACCTATACTCTTTGAACTCCATTTCGACACCCATCCCAGAAGGTAACTTTCAACAACACAGTTATTCCATAACAACTATCTACCCTCTAGCAGCATCTACCTTGAGGTGCTCTAGTCTACTTAGGTGTTGTTGTTCTACTTAATAAAGAGAATATTCTTTACACACATATCTATGGAAAGTAATACAATCTACTTATTTCCTCAATCAGAAAAATGATTCAAATGGAACTGATCATTACATTATACATTCATTTCATACACATGATTACATTAAACATAAATTAGTATTCATTTAAGAATGAATTTAATAAGTAACAAAAGAAGGTATGCCACAAGTATGTGTATGTACGTAGATGAAGGTCTATGTGCATACACATATATGTGCCTACTTGAGTTATTAATTTGTGTATACATTTTGAAATAAAGCTATTATATCAGATTGCTTCCATTCCAAATAATGTTACACATTTTCATATTGTTTGTTAGAAATACAAGAAGTAGAAGAACTGATACCAGGTCTGTTTGAATAGTTTCCTCATACTGATATGCTATTTGTAACAAAACAAGCTATTTGTAGCAAAACAATGTTGTTTGTAGCATAACAAATCTTGTTTATAACAAAGCGATGTTGTTTGCAGCTAAACAAATACTGTTTATAACAAAACAATTTTGTTTTCATCTAAACAAATACTATTTATAACAAAACAATGTCGTTTGTAGCAAAACAAAGGTTGTTTTATAACAAAAGGATGTTGTTTGCAACAAAACAAATACTGTTTATAACAAAATAATGTTGTTGACAACTAAAAAAAATTGTTTATAACAAAACAATGTTGTTTAAAGGAGTTTACAAGTTTTTGTGCCATTATTTTTTCTTAACAGATTTAGGCTAATCAATACTACATACAAAAGAACTGAGTCTCCATCATTCTGGTATTCAACATATAAATAGTACTAGTATCCTCTGTGCAATAAATGTATAGAACAATATGCTTGTCATTTTAAGACTAAAATAATCATAAGAGTCTTAGAACAATATCATTATTTCCAAGGTTATAGAAAAACCTATGTTTCCTATTGGTGATTACAAGAAAAAGAATAAATGTTCAAGTCACTTGTCGTTCTAAAAAATGACCAACAGTTGAACAATTGTTCAGTTTTACCTTAAACAATAAAAATGGTTGATCTTGATGAATGTCTTTTAATGGCATATATATAGCTCGACATGTAAGATTTAACCTATGATCAATAATATGCAGTTTGTTGATCTTATAGATCGATTCACATAATGCAAGAGTGGAACGATATCTTTGTTCTTCCATTGTTCGTAAAGAAGGATGCAAACTTATTTATACAACTGCAATGATTTTTTTCTTTCTTTAAGATTTCAATTTAATCCTTACACCCCAAGGGTGTGACATCCATTATTCGGCCTAGTCGACATGGGAATCAAAACTATGAAAAAAGAATAACAGTAATACAGTTGTTCCTTAAGGGAACGATCTATAATTTTTCTACATCGTTTCAAAATAACACAACTTCTGCTATTCAGATATAATCTGAATAGCCATTAAATGGCTAATAAACTCACATGCAAGGAAATATGAACACAACTGATAATGAATAGGCATACAAATCTTGACCTTGCTCGACTAGCATGCCGATAGGGTGTAAAAAGCACAAGAATAAAACATGCAAGGATGGTCGATAGGCCCTAGTATCCTAAATCAAGAAAATATGGTCGATCTTACATAAAACGACTAGGCTCAAAGCCGAATACATTCACAGACATTTATTTAATTTATCACCAATTCTAATAGAATCGACATTCTGAGAAGAAGATTGCAAGTTTTTCAAAAGGAGATTACTAAGAAATCAAACATATTCTCAAACAAAAATTGATTTACGTCAAGGTCAAAGCTTTTTCCTAAGCTTTTTCTTTTGTTTCCCCCACAGCTAAGTCACTTGCCTGATTTTTCCTTGGAAACCCGTCACCACTGCCTGATGTTTTGCCAGTGATTCCCTTTAAAAAATGGAAGGATTTTCCTTCTTACCTGTTCGCTTGGATACGGGGCCGTTTCTTTCATAATGGGCATTAATTTGTTGCCCCACTATTTGAATTTAATTTAACTTGGCTGGATAAATTTGAATACAGGCCACTTCGTCCAATATGTCCTCATTCAATTTTATTCAAAATCAACATTATACAATTTAATAAATTCGATCCATATTCGATTTTTACATGGAATATAAATATATAGATATGTATATTATATATATATATATATATTTATATGTACATTTACACATATGTATGTTCTTTTATATATATGTGTGTATATACATACACACACACGTATACACGCGCGCGCACGTGCATTCATATAATAGCCTCTAAATGAAATTCTTATCCTTTTAATCATGCCTTTTGAATACATAGTGTATGTTTAATCATACTATCATTTTTCTTTCAAATTCAAACACACACAAGATCAAGATAGAAAATTTGAATATGAAATTTTATGTTTAACATTCCACAAGCCTTTTATTTTTAATCATTAGATCAATTTGAAGCAATTAAATAAGTTCTTCTATATGAAATTTCAAATGCAAACATCATGCCATTTGTGGTGTGTGCACCCAAATTCCACCGAGCTTACCGTTCAATTCGGCTAAACGATCCTACTTCAACCGTGTTCTTGTCCTTCAACCTGTCATCTCACAATTTCACACACTTGCACTTACATAGTTCATCAGTAACGTTCAATCATGATAAAGTATAAGATAGTTCAGAAGATCACATAGTCAACGACGGTCAACTTCTTTCAAACTTTCCAAAAATATCAAAAAAATTTATTCAACATATTGAATTTCCTCAATAATTCAATTTATCATATTATAATTTAAATGCAATAAAAATTGGGTTATGGCAACTTTCTAACGCCTACAAAAAGTTGAAAATCCAATTAGTGTAGTGAAAGTTATTGTTTTACTGTAGATTGGTATTTTTGAAAATTGCAAAGAGGAAGAGAAAGCAGTTTAGCCATGTGATTAAACCTTTGTCAATAAATTTTTTAACCAAAAAATGAAATAAAATTAATTAGAATTAGAATTTAATATGTGCAACAATGAATTTACAGTCCAAAAAGTACAAATTAGGACAAATCTACATATTATAAAAGAGAGTGTTCAAAAAGCGAGTTTTTTTAGTAATGGTATCTTGCACTGGAAAATATGGACTATTATGTATGAAAATTTATTTCTCAGTCCTTTCAGATGCGACCATGATGCTTTTTTTCCCAAGAGGCTTCTATTAAAAACTTGATTTTTATAACTTCTTAAAAGACCTACAACCTGCGAGACAAAAAACAAACAAAACACACTCACAAACAAAAAAAGTTAAAAGGTTAGAATGTTTATGTTAGGTTCACCAAAATGTAAGAATTGAAGTTAGAAAATAATAAATATAAAAGACTAAAAAAAATGAATATCAAATCTACATTTTTATTTTACAACCTCACTGCAAAAATGCATGTTGATTTCGCCTTATTTGGATGTGGATGCAACTTAACAACATAACACCTATTTGATTGATGATTGATTTTGACATAGTAGACTTACATTAAGATGTGAGTTCTAAAATGATGAAGGAATGATCCTATTTATATATTATTTGAAGAAAAACCATTTGAGAAATGAGGATGAGAACAAAGACTTCAGTGAACTAAACTAACCGTGGAGTCAACTCAACTAGAAAATAGAAATTTTCCATTTCAAATCCATGAGAAGATAATAGTGGATTATTTAATTTGATTGATGGATAATGTAAAGAATATGTTTCCATTTGAAGACAAAGTTGATTGATAGATGAAGAAAAAGATTCTAAAATACGATCGAGTTAACTGATCAATGAAGATTGAATTTCTAAATGGAGATTGAGTTATCTAATTAGTAGAGATAAAGTTGATTGATGGATAAAAAATGTAAATTATTGGAAAGTGAATAATTGGTTTGCATTTAATTAAATAAGAAAATATTATTTGATTAAATAGATGATGTAGATTATTAAATAAATATTAATAATGATGTGATAAATGAATAAATGGTAAATGACATGATTAAATAGTAAATAGCATTTGATAATAAATGGTAATTAATAAATGAGTGATGATTACAGGTAATCAAAAGTTGACTAGGTGGAACATTTTTAATGTCTACAAATTCAATTTGATATTGTTTTCTCATCTTAAGCCTTCATGCTTTTAATTTATTAGGCCCTACCTTCTTATGATCTTTAATTTAATGGCTTTGCTTAGTTTATAGGGAATGTCTTATGGGGCTCACTTGTTCCTTTTTAATGATTTTATTGATAAAATCATTTGATTCCTTTACTCATAAAAATTCCTTCGATGGACCCATATTTTCACATTTTCTTATGCACCACTAATGACACATTCTTTTCTTTGGAAACCTTTTACAAATTTTAAATGATGCATAGGTCATTGGATGAAAATCCTGTACAAAGGATTAGAGAAATCTCACAATTCTTGTCTACCACCATATTGACAAATCTAAGGTGTGCAGTTGTTAGATGGGTTTGGATTGGATGGTGATTGTAATTTTTTATTCTTTATCTTCTAAAATATCACACTTCCATTTGAAATAAATTCATTTTATAATAGTTACTTGTTCTATCAATTTAAAATGTGCCAGGGTTGATACTATGTATTGTAGTTATTTATTTCAATGGTTTTTTTTATATTGAACGAAGCAATTTAAAATACAAGAAATCAACTACAAAAGTAGCTTGAGAGAATAGAGATACAACAAGACAATGACCAATATGCAAGTCACAAGGTGACAATACAGATTCTTACATAAGTTGTACAACATATTTACTAAGGATGAGTTTACTTTGAAGCTGAAACTACATAACTTGATCTTTGATTTGTTGTAGACAAAGTTTAACCAGCTCATTCTTCTTGCACAAGACTGGGAGCTGCGAGGAAAAACAAGCCACCTGAAGAAATATATCAGAGTAAAGCCTTACAATACCAGTTACATGATAATAGTCATTAGAAAACATAACAACACATCTGCTATTCCATATATTTCTTAAAATCACTTGCCGGATAAAATCAACAATCACGTCATTTTGCATACCAAGGCCAAGAATAGCTTCTTTCCCAAAATATATGCTTCAGATTTTCAATGGTATGACAACACAAACAGTTGGCTGGTTTGACCACAATACATCTCAATCTGTCTCCCACAGGTAGTTTGCAATGCAATATTTTCCAAGCCAACAATGGAGTATCAAAACCGGCCTTAGATTTCCATATTTGAGCACTCATTTTAGACCAAAATTTAGAGGTAAATATGCACTTCCAATGGTGATTCAAATGAGGAGTAAGATGCCAGCTGGGAAGTAACTGGGTATAGATCTGCTTTAAAGGGAAATGATTGAATTGGCCGCAAGAAAACCATTTCCAATCTTTAAAGAAATAACAATCCCTTGAAGTACATAATTTCATAATCAAATCAAGGGGAACAAGTGACTGAATAAAAAATAGAAACTGTTTATATTTTTCATTCAACCCATAATGATTTTGGATGCTACTCCATGGAGCCCAATCAAAGATATCAAAATCCCACAAATCTTTAAACTGCCTAACTCCTTTTTTAAACAAGTAATTAGCATATCTTGGAAAGCTTATCGCCAAGGGATGATTATGATAAGTAACAAGTTTACTCCACCATAATGAAGCAGAAGCAAAAATGAACCCATATCTTGGAAAGCTTATCGCTCAAAGCCGAATACATTCGCAGACATTTATTTAATTTATCACCAATTCTAATAGAATCGACATTCTGAGAAGAAGATTGCAAGTTTTTCAAAAGGAGATTACTAAGAAATCAAACATATTCTCAAACAAAAATTGATTTACGTCAAGGTCAAAGCTTTTTCCTAAGCTTTTTCTTTTGTTTCCCCCACAGCTAAGTCACTTGCCTGATTTTTCCTTGGAAACCCGTCACCACTGCCTGATGTTTTGCCAGTGATTCCCTTTAAAAAATGGAAGGATTTTCCTTCTTACCTGTTCGCTTGGATACGGGGCCGTTTCTTTCATAATGGGCATTAATTTGTTGCCCCACTATTTGAATTTAATTTAACTTGGCTGGATAAATTTGAATACAGGCCACTTCGTCCAATATGTCCTCATTCAATTTTATTCAAAATCAACATTATACAATTTAATAAATTCGATCCATATTCGATTTTTACATGGAATATAAATATATAGATATGTATATTATATATATATATATATATTTATATGTACATTTACACATATGTATGTTCTTTTATATATATGTGTGTATATACATACACACACACGTATACACGCGCGCGCACGTGCATTCATATAATAGCCTCTAAATGAAATTCTTATCCTTTTAATCATGCCTTTTGAATACATAGTGTATGTTTAATCATACTATCATTTTTCTTTCAAATTCAAACACACACAAGATCAAGATAGAAAATTTGAATATGAAATTTTATGTTTAACATTCCACAAGCCTTTTATTTTTAATCATTAGATCAATTTGAAGCAATTAAATAAGTTCTTCTATATGAAATTTCAAATGCAAACATCATGCCATTTGTGGTGTGTGCACCCAAATTCCACCGAGCTTACCGTTCAATTCGGCTAAACGATCCTACTTCAACCGTGTTCTTGTCCTTCAACCTGTCATCTCACAATTTCACACACTTGCACTTACATAGTTCATCAGTAACGTTCAATCATGATAAAGTATAAGATAGTTCAGAAGATCACATAGTCAACGACGGTCAACTTCTTTCAAACTTTCCAAAAATATCAAAAAAATTTATTCAACATATTGAATTTCCTCAATAATTCAATTTATCATATTATAATTTAAATGCAATAAAAATTGGGTTATGGCAACTTTCTAACGCCTACAAAAAGTTGAAAATCCAATTAGTGTAGTGAAAGTTATTGTTTTACTGTAGATTGGTATTTTTGAAAATTGCAAAGAGGAAGAGAAAGCAGTTTAGCCATGTGATTAAACCTTTGTCAATAAATTTTTTAACCAAAAAATGAAATAAAATTAATTAGAATTAGAATTTAATATGTGCAACAATGAATTTACAGTCCAAAAAGTACAAATTAGTACAAATCTACATATTATAAAAGAGAGTGTTCAAAAAGCGAGTTTTTTTAGTAATGGTATCTTGCACTGGAAAATATGGACTATTATGTATGAAAATTTATTTCTCAGTCCTTTCAGATGCGACCATGATGCTTTTTTTCCCAAGAGGCTTCTATTAAAAACTTGATTTTTATAACTTCTTAAAAGACCTACAACCTGCGAGACAAAAAACAAACAAAACACACTCACAAACAAAAAAAGTTAAAAGGTTAGAATGTTTATGTTAGGTTCACCAAAATGTAAGAATTGAAGTTAGAAAATAATAAATATAAAAGACTAAAAAAAATGAATATCAAATCTACATTTTTATTTTACAACCTCACTGCAAAAATGCATGTTGATTTCGCCTTATTTGGATGTGGATGCAACTTAACAACATAACACCTATTTGATTGATGATTGATTTTGACATAGTAGACTTACATTAAGATGTGAGTTCTAAAATGATGAAGGAATGATCCTATTTATATATTATTTGAAGAAAAACCATTTGAGAAATGAGGATGAGAACAAAGACTTCAGTGAACTAAACTAACCGTGGAGTCAACTCAACTAGAAAATAGAAATTTTCCATTTCAAATCCATGAGAAGATAATAGTGGATTATTTAATTTGATTGATGGATAATGTAAAGAATATGTTTCCATTTGAAGACAAAGTTGATTGATAGATGAAGAAAAAGATTCTAAAATACGATCGAGTTAACTGATCAATGAAGATTGAATTTCTAAATGGAGATTGAGTTATCTAATTAGTAGAGATAAAGTTGATTGATGGATAAAAAATGTAAATTATTGGAAAGTGAATAATTGGTTTGCATTTAATTAAATAAGAAAATATTATTTGATTAAATAGATGATGTAGATTATTAAATAAATATTAATAATGATGTGATAAATGAATAAATGGTAAATGACATGATTAAATAGTAAATAGCATTTGATAATAAATGGTAATTAATAAATGAGTGATGATTACAGGTAATCAAAAGTTGACTAGGTGGAACATTTTTAATGTCTACAAATTCAATTTGATATTGTTTTCTCATCTTAAGCCTTCATGCTTTTAATTTATTAGGCCCTACCTTCTTATGATCTTTAATTTAATGGCTTTGCTTAGTTTATAGGGAATGTCTTATGGGGCTCACTTGTTCCTTTTTAATGATTTTATTGATAAAATCATTTGATTCCTTTACTCATAAAAATTCCTTCGATGGACCCATATTTTCACATTTTCTTATGCACCACTAATGACACATTCTTTTCTTTGGAAACCTTTTACAAATTTTAAATGATGCATAGGTCATTGGATGAAAATCCTATACAAAGGATTAGAGAAATCTCACAATTCTTGTCTACCACCATATTGACAAATCTAAGGTGTGCAGTTGTTAGATGGGTTTGGATTGGATGGTGATTGTAATTTTTTATTCTTTATCTTCTAAAATATCACACTTCCATTTGAAATAAATTCATTTTATAATAGTTACTTGTTCTATCAATTTAAAATGTGCCAGGGTTGATACTATGTATTGTAGTTATTTATTTCAATGGTTTTTTTTATATTGAACGAAGCAATTTAAAATACAAGAAATCAACTACAAAAGTAGCTTGAGAGAATAGAGATACAACAAGACAATGATCAATATGCAAGTCACAAGGTGACAATACAGATTCTTACATAAGTTGTACAACATATTTACTAAGGATGAGTTTACTTTGAAGCTGAAACTACATAACTTGATCTTTGATTTGTTGTAGACAAAGTTTAACCAGCTCATTCTTCTTGCACAAGACTGGGAGCTGCGAGGAAAAACAAGCCACCTGAAGAAATATATCAGAGTAAAGCCTTACAATACCAGTTACATGATAATAGTCATTAGAAAACATAACAACACATCTGCTATTCCATATATTTCTTAAAATCACTTGCCGGATAAAATCAACAATCACGTCATTTTGCATACCAAGGCCAAGAATAGCTTCTTTCCCAAAATATATGCTTCAGATTTTCAATGGTATGACAAAACAAACAGTTGGCTGGTTTGACCACAATACATCTCAATCTGTCTCCCACAGGTAGTTTGCAATGCAATATTTTCCAAGCCAACAATGGAGTATCAAAACCGGCCTTAGATTTCCATATTTGAGCACTCATTTTAGACCAAAATTTAGAGGTAAATATGCACTTCCAATGGTGATTCAAATGAGGAGTAAGATGCCAGCTGGGAAGTAACTGGGTATAGATCTGCTTTAAAGGGAAATGATTGAATTGGCCGCAAGAAAACCATTTCCAATCTTTAAAGAAATAACAATCCCTTGAAGTACATAATTTCATAATCAAATCAAGGGGAACAAGTGACTGAATAAAAAATAGAAACTGTTTATATTTTTCATTCAACCCATAATGATTTTGGATGCTACTCCATGGAGCCCAATCAAAGATATCAAAATCCCACAAATCTTTAAACTGCCTAACTCCTTTTTTAAACAAGTAATTAGCATATCTTGGAAAGCTTATCGCCAAGGGATGATTATGATAAGTAACAAGTTTACTCCACCATAATGAAGCAGAAGCAAAAATGAACCCATGTTGCAAGGAAGAGTCATTCCATTTAAGAAATTTGCAAACTCTTTGTGACGCTTTCCATATAGACTACAAAGGAAAAGAAGCTCTGAGTTTAAAGAAAGGGGATAAGAGTAACTTATCTAACCGACCAATAGCTTGCCACTTCTTCTTAATTGAAGCTTCCATAATACGCCGGCGAACTAGTATATTCTAAGGTTCATCTCCACTTGCAGCTCTAATAATCCATTTTGCAGCAAGGCAAGTCCCTTGAGTTTTAGATCTATAAGCCCCAACCCACCTTTATGTTAGGGATGAATACAAAGAGACCATGAAGCAACAATGAACCCAACATTACCATTCCATTTGGACCATAGAAACTTGTGAATTTTTCTATTCAATTCTTCATAACCTTGTTTTGATGACATCCAACAAGATGAGAAATACACATGGGTTGCAATGAGAATCTTGTTGGCAACCTAAATCTTGCCAGCTAAGGACAAGAATTCATTACCAAAATTGAACAACTTATTCTTTAGTCTGTTTAAAAATTAAGCCCACATTTGAGACAACGAAAGCCCAAAACGAAAAGGAATACCAAGGTATCTAGTTATTTCTCCATGTTTGATTTGCCTCCATTCCTTAGGTATCCAATGAGGAATAGGATCAAGTCAAGTCATCAAAAAATTAGTTTTGTTGTGAGCTAAAAGTGAACCAGAAACATTGCAATACAACTCTAAGATGCCTATAGCATTATTCAACTCTTCCTCATAATTATGCAAGAAAAGCATACTATCATCTGAAAAATGAGAATTAATCACCACCTTATTTTGAGGGACAAATATACCTTTGATCAGATTCACTTGATAGGCATTTTGAAGAAGATAACCCAAGGTGTCAACTGTAAGAACATATAAAAAAGGAGACAAGGGGCAACCCTGCCTTATAGAATGCTACAACTCAAAGGAATTTGATAAAGTCTTATTAATAATAAGGTGGGAATTAGCATCTTGAAACAACATTTGCACATGTTTACGAATTTTGTGACCAAAACCCAACCATTGCAACATTTTAAGAATAAAACTCCAACGAATTATATCATAAGCTTTGTCAAAATCTAACTTAACCGACAAGGCATTTTGACATGATTGTTGAGTCCACACCATAGTCTCCCAAGCCAACATTAAATTATCTAGAATATATCTTCCTTTTAAAAAAGCAGTTTGCTTAGATCTCACAATCAGCTTAATTCTGATCGCTAAGGCCTTAGCAATGGTTTTATATGAAGTATTTAAAAGGGTAATTGGCTGCCAACTAGCAATGGTGTCCTCATTTTTCCCCTTAAGAATAAGTTTGATTATGCCCTTATTGGTCTTGGGAACTAAGCAACCTTGTTGAAAGGCTTCTAGATAGAATAAATAAAAATCATCCTTAATATGATCCCACATAGTTTGATAGAATTTTGTTGGAAGATCATCAACACCCGAGCTTTTATACGATTTCATAGAGATTATGCCCTTAGGAATAAGTTTTATTATGCCCTTATTTCAATGATTTTATGATCGCCAATATGGGCCACACCATCCTTCTTTTAAATTGTGCCATACTTGAAAAGGCTATCCAATATTTCCCTTATGCTTTTAAAGTGTGTGACCTTATATATATATATATATATGCCAAGTTGGTCATATTATCCTATTTTATGCTTAAGCTCATTGTTTCATATGACTACACTATATTTTTCCTTTATGTGATCTCTTTACACAACTCTTTTTATATTTAAACTAACTATTCTATCATTTGTACCAAATTAGATATTACTTGTTCCTTACACCACATTTGATACGATGCACTATATCAATATGTCCTACACTGTCCTTTCTATGGCTACACAAATTCTTAAACTTGTTGCATTATTTTAATGGTTGCACCATGTTTTCATGGCTACACTATATTTGAGGCTTGTGCAATGACTGTTCAAATTCTACACTAGAAATAAAAGACATGTAATGCTTCATTATACATATGCTTTATTCTTTAGTAATGGTTATACATTGTCTATTATGCTTGATGGCTGCATGTAGGTTTTCTATTTCTTGTATTAATTAGTAAAACACAACCAATTTTCATTGTGGTTGTTTTCTATCTTTTATAAGGGGACCATGATTTTCTTACATGCACAATGCAATGTTATGGTTGTGTAGAGGTTTTATTTGATGTTATAACTATACAAACTATAGATTAACTTTGCAACAAACAAAAGGAAGGCAACACATATTAAAGGCAATTTCAATGGGGTCCCACTTGACAAGTCACCATTTTTAGACCAATAGCATAACAAATATCCTTGACAACCCCTCCCACTTTTTAAAGATGTGTCATCGATTGGATTCAATTTGATCCGAAGGTGTGGATGATGAGACTTTGCTACATTGAATAATATTTATTGAAAATGCCACATCATATGGATATCCCATCATTTGAATTTGCTAATGAATTTGATAAATCAACAATTTTTAATGTACACCGTATAGAGACCAAGCTCCTCATGTCATTATCTAAACAATGGTTCTACATTTATATTGACATATTCTAGCTTTCTCATTCTCTTAAAATGATGCAACATTTGTTGATTTACTAAATGATCAAATGGTTTTGAGATTTCTTTAACAACTTTCTTATTTAAACCAATAGCACTTGCCAAATACTCTTGGTAGGGTTGTGAGGAGGAAACATTAAGACTTTTTTAAACTACTAGGAGTGGAGGGGAAGGAAGATGAATTTTCTTTTGTTAGTGTTTTGAAGGTGTGTACTTGTTTGAACAAGATTGAATCTAGGAAGCAAGTTCATGGTCACATTGTGAGAAGTGGGCTTTTGTCCAATTCAACTTTGATGAAAACCCTTGGTGAATTTTATGCCAAATGTTGGTGTTTGGATGATGGATACCAAATGTGGATGTTTAGAAAATACACTCCTTGTGTATGAGAAGATAACTATGTTGTGATTCAACACCAATTTTTGTGATTCATATTTATTTGAAAGAATGATATTTTTCCTTTTTTTAGGGATCATGCATAATATAAATGTATGCATAACGAATATTTATTGATTGGAACTTAGTTTTTTCCATTTTTAACCATAGTGAATTATCCTCACATTGCATGAATGACAAGTACTTAGGCCTCAAACTAGATAGTGAAAAGCAAGCAAAGTGGAGCATTGATCCACCCAAGACTCCTCCCCTGCCTCTCCCACAAGAGCTTCAACTGTAGTTGATTTTATTTTGCAAGAAAATAATAATTCATTATGTAATTTGTTGTTTGTCTAATCATCCCATGAAAAAATTGGGTTAACTTTGTTTCTAAACAAATTGGCTCCTGCAAATGATAATATTGCTTCAAACTAACTATTACATGATTTGGATTAGGGGAATTTTATTTCCTTAGGATGGAGCATAGATCAAAATGATTGACCATGTTGCATTCTTGCACTTTATTGATAGATTGCTCTTGTTCTATGCAACCTACCATTTTTGGTGATTTTTGCCAAGTGGAAGGTATTGAGGAATTATCATTGAGTATGGTAGACAAAGCTAAAAAGGTTAAGGTAAAATAAATTAATATTGACAACGAACTCATTTGTGTAATTGAGAAGGTTTAGTGAATTCAATAAGAGCTCAAGAAAGTAGGCAAATTGTATTCTTTGGGGTTTTAATTTTTTATTTGGGAATATCCTTTTGATTATTTTTAAAATTTACTTGTGAAGTGAAGTATTTTCATTCATATGACACAATTTTTTGGTAAATTTCCACTACTATGTTAATTGATCATTATCCACATTCCCTTCATGTAAGGTTTACACTATTATGATCTATGGTTATTATAAATTGAATAGTTTAACGAGAAACTGAGTGAAGAAGTGTTGGAGGTGGAACATAAGTATAATGAGATACAACAAACTATTTATGAGAAGCACAATGACATTATTTAAACAATTCCCTATTTTTGGCCCACTATTGTATGCCAATTTTCTTGTTTTTAGGGAAAGAAGCTTTATTCTTCCAAATGAGAAATTAAAGTCTTGGGTTAGATTCTTGAGTCTTTTTTTGGTGATGGTTCTTGTTGGATTTTTCACTTTGATCTCGTTAACCTCGATGCTTGTATTAAATACTCAAGAAAGCTAGGTTTTTTAATACGTAGAAAATACACCAACAAGTGTCCATCATTGTTTGGCCTAGAAGTGTAGTCACTAGGTTTAATCAATATAAGAAGGGTTACTTTGATGTCATAATTAGATATCATATATTTGATGCTTTCCTATGACTTATTCTTTACCTCTTGGCTTTTATCCACTGCTTTAACTTCCACTGCCATTGGACTACTATACAGGAAGCTTAGAAGCACAAGAGCTCATGCATATTTTAGAAGACATAAAAGGAAGAGTAGAGTGTTGTAGAGGACATAGGGCAATCAATAAATTTCTTTGAGACTCTGTATCTTGGAGGTTTGGAGGTTCCTTTTGGTGCTTTCTATAATCTTATAATGAACAAAATTTATGGCTTCTCATTAGTGATAATATCCATTACCATAGCTCTATATGCGTTTGGTTCTTGGCTATTTAATATTTGGCTCTTTGTCACTCATCAACAACATGTATGCTTTACAATATTTGCTTGTTTTTCCTTTCAATGATTTTTTAATTGATTATCAAATGACTTCAAGTCATGACACGAGGTAGTAGCAAACTCATGCTTGGATGACTTGCTAAGCATGGTAAACAACGATCCTTGTATGTTCCATCATTGCTCTCTTGGGCCTGCAATTTCAATGTTCTCATTCATTGATAAGGTTATAGGTTCTATTCTCATCGAGGTCTTTCATGTTGTGCTTTCCCATTGAGCAATTTCAATGTGTACATTAGCCTCATCTCTTGCTTGATTTTGTGTTCCCCTTGTCACCGATTGCTCACTTTCACTTTACTTCATTTTAGAAGTAGCCCTCCTTAGAGTTTGTTTACATCTTTTTATTATTATTATGTTCTTTAATGTCATAAGATTTCACAATATTCTCATTGTAAAGATTTGATTTCTACCATTTTCTTATGAAAAATTGGGCAATGCCAATTCAATGGTATAAATATGATTCTATTGCAACTTAAAAAATTGAACAATAGAATGTATTGTGCTCAAATAAACTCTTTTCAACATGTGAATAGAGCTCAAACTCATCTTTATTTATATTGTAGAACAATTAACATTAGATTGTCACATATATAGACATCAAATGTATCTTAATTTATTTAATTTTAGAATCAATTTAAAAACATGTATGAATGTTATTTAAATCTCTAACAGCATGGTCCCATGGGGGGTTTGGGCTTCTATTTTCATGGATCAAGTGGTCCCATGAAGCAAAAAAAAAATAGCAGCCCCTACCTTTTAGGACTGCAAATTTTAGCGTGTGAATTTTTTTTGCCACTTGTCTATCACTTAAAATTTTAAATTTCTAAAAAATAATATTCCTAAAAAATCTAGCAGCACCCATTGAAATTTTTTAGAAAGCCCCCCTCCATAAGACCTTACCCTAATTCTAAATACTCATACATCCCTTTAAATTTTCTATATTAATTTCATTCTTAACTTCAGTGATTTCAGTGATTTTTGAGAATAGGGAAAGAGATAGTTTTAAATAAATTCTATATAAATTACAATGGGCCAAAGCAACACCCTCACAAGCAAACCCTAGCTCTGCAGGCTCGGACGTGAAATCTTTCAGAGCGTGGTAGGTCAGTGCTTTTCTATTCTCAATTTGAAATTAATGAATTCCTTGCATCTCAAGATCTAGTTTGATATGTTATTGAGTATTGTGCCTTAAAAATGAGCTTCTGAACCTCCATTTTCAGGGGGCGCTAGGGTTGTTTTGGCGTTTGTATATATTGTTTGTTACGTTTTTTTTTAATAACTTTTTTCTGCGGATCGTCTTTTTCATCGATTTTTTTTGAAGTTACCGGGCATGTTTCTGCATTATTTGTGGGTTTGTTTCCTTGCATTTTTTTTTACTTTTTGGACAAAGGAAGAAGGGCTTTTTTTTGTTTTTCACTGCACATTAAGCCCTCTAGAAGAAAATGGTTCTTACATTCATCACGATAGAGGCCATAATCTAGTTTATCAGTACTGATAAACAATCAATAGTATGGCAAGTCTAAGACTAAAAATCTTACTCTGTATAAGCAAGAAGTTTTTTTTTCTTACAGTGACAACTTTGTTTTTAGCTTACTTCTATGTAGCAAGGGCAAAGCCCAGTTATAATAGATAAAGAGATTTGTAAACGGTAAGTGACAGTCAAATAGTAAACTGTAGGCACGGGTATTATGTATAGAGTCTGTAAGACAAAGCAAAGATTGATTTACCACGAGTCTGGTCAAAGAACTGAAAACTAAAAGGGGTATAAATTTGAACAATATATACAAGGCAGAGTCAAAAGTTCCCTTATTCTGATGGTGGCACAATGGTTTTTCATGTGGCCGTTATTAACTATATATAGCATCAATAAGGAAGGATAAAAAAGAAAACTTGATTCTTTATTTATTGTTTTTGTGCGCTTCACGATTGCCCACAATGTTGCTTTGTAGACATAAATATTTGAGTATATCTGAGGGCTACCTTTAGTTGATTGGCTAGTTTCGCAAAAAATCTAAATACTAAATTTGGCAAGCAACAAAATTTCAAATAAAATTTGGTATATGTTTCTATATAAAATTGACACAAAGTTGTTCATTTCACCCGAACATATGCATTTATGATTCTATAGTAAATCCTACATTTTTCTTCAGAATTAGAAAAAAACATACATGTTTTCCTTGTTTTGTTGATTTCTTGAGCTTCCATTCTACAGTTACAAAACATTTTCCACTTATATTTTTTCTGAACAACAACATACCAAGATCAAATCCAGTTTTAAAGGATGAATCTACTGTAACTATTAGAAAACATCATAAACATAAGAAATGAAGTTCTAGTTGCAAGGAACCCTCAACTGAATAGAAGTCTTATGTAGAGGTTTGCATATTTAGTTGCCCCGTTTGAAAATCCAAATGTCAAGCTCCAAGATTGTGTAGTGGTGGCATAGCAAACACAAGAGCTGCAAGGGAAGATCCATAATTCTATCTTGAAATAGTCAAGTCTTAGGAAAAGAAGACGCTTTTAGATTGACAAATTAGTTTTGTGTGACGAACACGATCAATTGCAGGCTGGTACCCATAGTTCTTTTGAGCAAATATGGCATGCTAATTTCAAAGTTCCCAGCAGTATACGGTAGTAATATCTGATACAAAATGCAGTTGTCACAAAGAAGTGCTACCATTAGTAAGATTGTAGAAAATATGGAAATAGACTGAGAAAATATGAAAATATAAGACTGAACGTGTTTTAAATCTTCAAATTCTCAGTATTCTTCTAAAAACTAAAAGAAGCCAATTTATGAGAGATCAGGCCACAATATTCTTGACCCAATCAAATCTGATGCAACTAAGGAAATCCAAAGAGTTATTGCTAGACCAGAGAGGAAATACATTCTTCAAACCAAGCAGGAAAACATAACAGAAACAGAATGTGGAAGAAAACTGATTACCTGGGAGAAATGCTAAGTTGAGTTGGCCAAAATCGGGCACACAACTGTGGCTTCAAATATAACAGGTATAACTTAGTGTTCACATCCTTATCAAGAAAGTTTTATGCAACTCTAGTCAAAGACCTTTTTTATAGAGTCAAATCCTAAATTTGCTAACATATCTGTTCCTATCGCCTGACACCCCCCAAATAGAATGCAAAGATACCTGAAAAAATAAAAAATAAAAAGTTTGAACATGTGTTCAACCCACATACTCGTGGTATTCATACCAAAAATAAAAGAACTAAAAGATATGGAAGAGCAGGCAAAAGTATATTCTGGCATCAATCTTACTTGCCATCCAAAAATGTACGAAGAGGAATACTCATAGGACTAGGTCTGCTCCAAGTTCATACAGTCGAATCTGTTTGTGATTAAAACCTAAGTTGCTGGTTCTGGTATGGATCCTGGTTTGGGTTCGTGGATCCAGTTTGTGGATTCGGCAAATTTTTTTTGGGGCTGGGTTCGTTTTGGGTTAACCTGTACAAAAACCATGTTATATATATATATGCAGACTAAAAACAAGAATTAAGTTTAGAATACCACATAGCATAATATAATCAACAAAACCACCATAAATTCTAATGTCATTTAAAACATAAATGATAAATATTATAAAATATCCATTATTGAAACTTCAAGTTCAACAATCAATTTTCAGCATCATAAGGATTTTCTAAATCATTAACACCAGCATCATCATTAGAAAAGAAGAAATATGGACAGATGAATTATATGAGTTATATATTTACAAAAGGTGTATGTTATATATATATATATATGCAGACTAAAAACAAGAATTAAGTTTAGAATACCACATAGCATAATATAATCAACAAAACCTCCATAAACTCTAATGTCATTTAAAACATAAATGATAAATATTATAAAATATCTATTATTCAAACTTCAAGTTCAACGATCAATTTTCAGTGTCATAAGGATTTCTAAATCATTAACACCAGCATCATCATTAGAAAAGAAGAAATATGGACAGATGAATTATATGAGTTATATATTTACAAAAGGTGTATGTTATATATATATATATTATGCAGACTAAAAACATGAATTAAGTTTAGAATACCACATAGCATAATATAATCAACAAAACAACCATAAACTCTAATGTCATTTAAAACATAAATGATAAATATTATAAAATATCTATTATTCAAACTTCAAGTTCAACACTCAATTTTCAGTGTCATAAGGATTTTCTAAATCATTAACACCAGCATCATCATTAGAAAAGAAGAAATATGGACAGATGAATTATATGAGTTATATATTTACAAAAGGTGTATGTTATATATATATATTATGCAGACTAAAAACAAGAATTAAGTTTAGAATACCACATAGCATAATATAATCAACAAAACCATCATAAACTCTAATGTCATTTAAAACATAAATGATAAATATTATAAAATATCCATTATTCAAACTTCAAGTTCAACAATCAATTTTCAACGTCATAAGGATTTTCTAAATCATTAACACCAGCATCATCATTAGAAAAGAAGAAATATGGACAAATAAATTATATGAGTTATATATTTACAAAAGGTGTATGTTTTGCTTCAATTGCCAGCAGCACTTTATGCATCTTGATTCTTAATGTTATTTTCCAGAGCAATATTGGCCAGACCCTCTAAATCTAGTCACGATTATTACTAGATGGTGTAATTTCTAATGAACACTACAATACTTCTGATCAGACTTTAAAATTGGCTGATATATTTTTAACAGTCTTCAAGGATTAAATGGAAGAAATTCAAGGTTGAAGATCTTAAAACAAAGTTGATCATAGAACACAATAAAGACTCTATTCAAGTGTCAATTCTGCCTAGATAAAAATTGAGTTGAAATTCCTGCCACTGGATTCTTGCTGACCTCATTTGAGGCAAAGTTTGAGAGCATATTAGCTCCATGCTAGATGATTCAAGTAAAATGTTAAGAATATATTGTTCCACTTCGAAAACCTGAAAAGTGGCATGTTAATTTTGCTAGAGAGAATAAAATGGCAGTAAAACCATAGGAATGGGTGTCCCAAGGTTCATACCAAATTAGGATATGCCCCAAGCTGTGGAACATTTTAAAGTTTGAACACGTATTTGATGTCACCAACAGTTTACATACCCATCTTTCAATCTTTACATGATTCTAGCATGTGATCAGAATCACGTACCTTAACAATGCCCAGATTCACCAAGGTTTCCTGGATCCTGACCGGGTTCATTCCAAACGAACCCAACCCCATTCTGCTGGATCCAAACCGAATCCACAGACGAACTGAACCTGGATCTGGTTCGAAACAAACCCGGATCTGGCCAGTCTGCAGGAGTATCCGGTAACATAGATTAAAACTGACCTGTAATCCTATCTGCATGCTCCAAGTAAATAGTAGTACAAATATCAACAGAACCATCCCAAATTTGTGCCACTAAGGAAATCCAAAGAGTGGTTCCTAAACTAGAGGATATAACTATTACAAAATGAACATAGGAACAGGACGTGGAAGAAAACTCGGTGCCGGAGAACGATTCTAAGCTAAGATGGCCAAACGGGGCGTACAACTATGTCTACAAGGATAAAAGTTATATGTTAGTGACCACATCCTTATCAAGGAAGAGTTGAACCATCATAACCTGTCACCTTCTTTAATATAGAATCAAATCCATATTTGCCAACATATCTGTCACTATTGCCTGATCCCTTGCAATTCTCTCACAGCAGTAGAGGGTTGTAATATCTGATATAGAATGAAGCAGTTCTTAGCTAAGATGGTGAATTTGGGCATACGACTTTGGCTCCAAGTCTTAACAATTATAACTTAGTGCTGTAATCCTTATCATGAAAGTGCTAAGTATAAAACCTTCTTTATTATAAGTCAAACAACATTTATGTCACTGTTACTTGACATCCCCATAGAATGTAGCAGCCATAAAGAATCGCCAACAATACGAAGATACTAGACAAATGAAAATTATATATATTGAGCTTGTTTTGAACTCCCAGATTATTGGTATTTATTGAAATATCAAAAGAAGTCAAAATATATAGGAGTGCAGACCACATTATTTTGTGGCATAAAATTCATCAAGAAACATATAAAGAGGAGAACTCGTAGGAGGTGTTCTGCTCCAAATTTACTTATTCAAATCTGTTTCTGACGAAAGTATCCTGTAATCCCCCATGCGCATGCTCCACATAAATAGGATCACAAATCTGAACCGAGCTATGCAAAATTGGTGCCAGCAAGGAAATCCAAAGATTGCTCCCTAAACCAGAGAGCAAATGGCTTCTTTCAAATCGAGCAGGAGACAGAACAGAAATGTAGTGTGGAAGAAAACCACCAAGTATCTAGGGAAATCCTAAGTTGAAATAGCCAAAATTGGCATATGACTATGGCTTCAAGCATATTCTCAAGAAAGTGTTATGCTGCTTTAGTCTGACATCTTTTTTATTATAGAGTCAAGCCACTGTATTTTGTACATATCTGCCACTGTTTCTTTATTCACTTTCCCCATGCCAAGGATTCCTCTGGCAGCACCGTAAAAATATAATTTGATCCTTATGAGTTTTGGGGAAGCAGCTCTGTCAAAATAGGTTTCTTCTTTTTTGCACCCTCTTTATCAAGGATTTTCCTTGCATTTAGTATTTAAATGAGGACACATTTTGACCTTATTTATGTTTCTGTGCTCAATATTTTGGATGTAATTTCCCCTGCTTTTCCATTTGATCAAAAAAACAAATGTTTGTGGACTCCTTATATTTTATTTTCACAGATTTCTGCTGTTATTTGCTCTTTCTTGTCTGGAGTTTAGCTCTTAAATGTTGATGGTAGGAATCTAATGTAGTTTAGGTTTTTAACATATTCTGAATAGTTATGTATTTTACACAGGGCTTCTTTTAAGTGGTGGTTTGAAATCTTCCAATCAAGATGTCGCTCAGTGAGGTTGCCTGTACTTATGCTGCATTGATGCTGCACGATGATGGCATTCCTATCACTGTATCCTTGAAAATGTTTGACTTAAAATTTTGCATTTTATGTCATTATGAAGCTAGAATGGTCAGTCAGCATCAATCTAATAACATCATATGAATTGTTAAGCTGGGAATCTAAACTATCTAAGCAATTTAAGTGTTTTTTTTTGTATATCCTTAGATGTTAGGCTGAGATGAGAACTGAAATATTGCTGTACAGGAACACGTGTAGCAGCACAGGTAATCGGTCAAATTTATTTAATTTTTGGGGTTGGCACGGAAAGTTAAGCAATTTGATACTTATATGATTAGAGTTGTTGTATATTTTGGAGAAAATGATTAAAATTAGGGGATTCCTTCTGGCTGTTGCCCCATTGTTTTTGGTTGTATTCCAAATAAAAACCAAGGGTGTGTGTGTAAATTCAGAGGATACATGAAAATCTTTAACTATATTGATAGGCTGAGAAAATTACCACTTTGGTGAAAGCTGCAAATGTTCAAATTGAATCCTATTGGCCCGGTTTATTTGCTAAGTTGTTGGAGAAGAGAAACATTGAAGATCTAATCCTCAGCGTTGGATCTGGTAAGTCTATTCCACTTGATTTTTTGGGTTTTTGATTTTGGAGTTTCTATATATTTAGAAGGAATCGAATTCGGTATTTTGTAAATTAATTAATAAATATTGCATTAAAAAACAAAACATGAAAAATTTGTTCACATAAACACAAATATAATATAACAAGACGGATACTGTAAACTAAAATCTGAAAATCAAAATGTGTAAATAAGTATTTTTAGTGTTATGTTCTATATTTTGCCTTTACTATGTGTAAATAAGTATTTTTAGTGTTATATTCTATATGCCATTAGATGTATAAATAATTGAATGTGTATATTCTTATAATTGTCATATCTAGCTATATCTGTATCAGGGTATCCATATATGATATCATGGTTTCATCTGATATTATATCTATATCGATGCAACTTTCTTTGAGGGGATGAATCATTATTTACTCGAGTTGCTTGTAAACATATACTTTCTTTTGTAAACATATACTTGGTATTATGTGTTGGTTTCATATTCGCAGTTCCAGTTGAGGGGATTTCTTTGCATCTAAGGCCGTGCCTCTCCCAATACTCCATTAGTTGATTTGTGATCAGATCCAGGTTATCCTGGTCGACTGCTGTGTTTTCAAGGAGAAAAGCAGGCTAATTATCATTTTCGCACTTCTTCACATTCGCATCAATATCATTCCTTGCTCTCGCACTTTCATTCATGCATTCAATCTTCAAAACTGCCCAACATATATACTCGATCCATCCGCAAGCATTAATTAGGTGGGCCTAATTAGATGCAACTCTTATTCATAAAAAAATACCGTCGGCCTCAAGTATTCGGTTTTGCTATCACTTTATATTGTGATTTAATTCTCACCGTGGTTTTTCCCTTATTGGGTTTCCACGTAAAATCTGGCGTTCATTGTGTTAATTTTGCTTTATGTTATCTACATTACATCTTCTTACTTAATAACAAAATAGTGTGGTTGTGAAATTGACAAGTGTTGAAGTTTTGTGTTTGAATTTGGTGACAATTGATTCACACATCCACACCCCTACACTCCCCTTCTCCCTCGCCCGCCCCCCCACCGTGGTTTTTCCCTTATTGGGTTTTCCACGTAAAATCTGGTGTTCATTGTGTTAATTTTGCTTTCTGTTATCTACATTCCATCTTCTTACTTAATAACAAAATAGTGTGGTTGTGAAATTGACAAGTGTTAAAGTTTTGTGTTTGAATTTGGTGACAACTGATTCACACATCCACACCCCTGCACCCCCCTTCGCCCTCCGCTCCCCCTTCCCCCTGCCGCACTCAGTTGTCCTGCTCCTTTTAACAATTAGCCTGATTACTAGTTAATAAATTATTACTCAATTATAAGCAAAATGAACATAAAGTTATTAGATTTGTAAATATATAGTTCCTACATTTGGAAAAATAAAAAATAATATTATCAATAGTATATTCTTTCTTTATCCTTAAAACAGCATAGCGATTTTTTTTGGTTTGCAGAATCTGCCAGTATTAGGTATATATTCTAATCTAAAATGAAATTTGTCCCCTAAAATTAATCCTGTTCTATTTAATTCTAATTCCAACTTTTTATTCGGTAGGTGGCGGTGGTGCTGTAGCAGCAGTCGCGACAGCTCCATCTGGTGGTGACGGTGGTGGTGCTCCTGCTGCACCACCACCTGAAGAGAAAAAGGTAAGTGTTTTCCAATAATGTTTGATGCGTACATTTTCTAGGGGCTGTTTGATAGATCAATTGCTTTAGTTGTCTTTTAGTGGTCCGTGGACCTTGTTGCTGGAATTGGAATTCTTTTCTTATGCACTTTTTGTAAAACAGGAGGAGGCCAAGGAGGAGAGTGATGACGACATGGGTTTCAGCTTGTTTGATTAAGCTCTTTTTGAAGAAAATATTTGATTTATCAGAATTAAAAATCAGCATTTTGTTTTTGTTAGCTTTTTAGAAATGCATAATGAAGAGTGTAGTTTCATGTGCAAATTTTGCGGCACGGATTGCATTGTAGATGTGCATGGCTTACTTTTTTGCTAGAATTAATACTGATGCGTCCAGTGATAGTTTTTACATCAGTCGGTGGTAGTCAAAATTTCCATTCGTCTGTTTCTTTAAAAAATATTACAATTGTTAATTTTAAGATGCGTTTGCTGTGATCTATGCTACTCGCTGTGATGTAAAGTTTTTATTTGGATTGAAATTAGCTTCACAGTTTTTGCTTAAGATCCCTCCAATGTTGTGTTGGGGGATATCTGTGCTTGTCTTAACCCCATATGCTCTCTCTATAACGAATTATAGGGATGTGCTCGTGTCTATCTTCGGAATGTGCATTCTTGTGGAAGAAATATTTTCATTAGCTGAACAATGAAATCTGAAGTTGGTATGTTATTTTCATTTGGTAGCTATCTATGCTATTCTTGTTTAAAGTTTTATGTGGTAAGTGGTAATGAGTCTCCTATTATTTTTCTTCAGATAATAAGATAAACTTATAAATACACATTTTCCACAAATTTATTTATTTGTGTAATTCATTACAACCTAAACACATGTTACATGCTTTGCTCCTTGGTTATACAAACAGCGAACAATTTTGTTTAGAATAGACTAACGATATTTTTTTGCAGGAAACAGAGAATTAACATATTTCGAATGCAGATTGGTGAATACATAATAGTCTGGATATTTCAATAGTATTGCTCCTCACAAGAATTTAGGTATTTTAAAATTAGGGGAGAGGGGTCAGTTGTGCAGGGTCCAATAGTCGTGCAGTCAATTGTGATTTTAATACCCATCCTTACTGCATATTTATACTATATATTGTAAATAAATAGTCCAAATATAAATAAGAAAATAACCAAATGTTGACCAAAAGTGGACCCATACTTGGAACACATGAGAACCTCTCAATGTTATGTAAAAAAAACATAAATACATTCATGAAAAAGTGAATAAGTATTTTTTGTTTCGAATAAAATATCATAATTATCGACTAAAAATAAAATGTTCATTTAAACAAGTAGTGTTATCACAGTGAAAAAATATTGTTCTTATGTGTACAACTATTAAGGTGGCAATGTACAAGTATTGGAGTATTTTATATTAATAGTAAAAGGTGAGCACAATAAATACCATGTATTTTCTCATTAAATGTGAATGATTTTCAAAAAAATAACTATTGATTCATTTTTGTTTGATATAAGTTGTATTTTAAATAATTGTGTTGTTTTTATAACAACAAATAGTTTTTTGTGTTCAACTATTTGTCCATATGTGTTAATATAAAAGGTAGAAATATCAAAGATTTATGGTTATCAATAGGTATTTGGTCTATTTAGGTTGCTTATTAATTTTATTATAAATAAAAATATGATACGCTACAAGCAACAAATGATATTTTTTTGTTCAACTATTGGGGGTCTCATGATTAATTTTGGTTGGATCTTTAAAAAGTCAAATTTTAAACACTTTTCAATAGATGTGCTATGTGGCGAGTTGTATGATGAGTCACACCTCCAAACCTTAGTTATAGATAGATAAGAGCGAGTCCACATTTAAGAAAAAAACAAAGATTTTACGATATTCCAATCAATCGCTACATGACGACAAAATTAGCCCCCTACCTCAAATGGTTATAATTTGTTTCATGTAAACAATTTTGGTCGGATGGCTCCAGGCTCAGCCGAAGTATTATATTTATAGGAGTATACTGATAAGTAGGGAATTAGAATACACTTTTCTGTATGTTTTGATACGAGCACGAGATTGACAAAGAAGACTGCTTGGTCAGAAATTTTCATTACGCGGCGTGGATTGTGCTGGTTAGTAACGGGACATGACCATGCTTGTACTATTTTTTGAAAAATGCCATGTTTATTAAATTGGAATTTAATTTTAATGGAATATGTTATTCTCAGTGGCTTCCGGACAGATTAGGAGTCCAATTTGTTAAAGATTATTATCTCATCCACTAGTTAGCGCTTAACTCCTAAGTTGGATTAATATAAACAATCAACTTCATGTTGGAAGCTACGTTCTCTTGTATATATACTCGGTATTCTATTTAATAAAATCATCCAAGCATTACCATCTTTAAATGGTATCTGAGTGGATAAGATAAGATGGTGATTGTGAATGGGCATTACCAATTGCATTGGTTGCCATATGAATGGGAAACCATACTTCTCATGAGACATTAGTTTAGTTGCAAGTGAAAGTAAAGCACCGGCCATTGAAGATCCTGCTTGAAGAAAAGTGAATTGCAGACTGGAGAAGTTTGCAACCAGAATTTGAAAATGAGATTGCAGAGCATTGTGCAACAATCTTGGAGTTTGAGATCGGATTTGAATAGCTTTTGTGTGAAATACTTCCTTGGCAGATTCTTTTCATAGTGGCAGCTTGAAGAAAGGATTGCAAGTGGGGGTTTGTGTGATTTTTTAAGGAACCAAAACGTGGATTAATAAATACAAATTGTTGCTGGGAGTTAAAGAAATTGCCCAGCGGCATTCAATGGGGAGAAATAACATTTTTCGCTGCACACAAGATGCCAAGATCCAGAAGCACAGTGATGTCATCTTGCTGATATTCTTACGCAGCTCTATACGAAGAGGAGAATTCGAGCCACATGCAGGTCAAAAACACAACCTGCGGCACCTATAGATCCGACAAGCAGGCACCATAAACATCTGCATTTTTGACGCTGTTAATAATTGAAAGACGTCAAACCAACAGCAGTGAACAGCAGTCTTTTCACAGCAAGACACAGTACCATCATTTTGATGCAGTTTAATAAATATGAATGCCATTTAAGATCGTCTGATCTGCATTCTAAGGTGTATGCAAATATGAGAAATATTGAATAACTACGATGTTCTGCAAGGGGATTTTTGTGCCTAGCAACATTCGTGCATGTATGAGCAAGCGACATGTGGAATTTTTTTTTCAAACCAGTGTTATTTTACCCCACATTTTATATATAGGGAGGTAATTTGTGGTTTAAATACTTAATTTACAATGTATATTGATGGTGCTTTGTAAAGCTGGTGAAGTATTGGACAAGAATATTGTTTTCGTTCACAAAGCGATGCCCACTTCCATAACCAGAGTATGGTTACTAGTATGCTCTCTGCATGTTTCTCTAAGATGGGACCTTTGAATTTTGATTTTTGGTCTCGAGTGGTTTTTTGGAGCATTTCATCTTTTGCCGCGAGAAATACTAGCTGGAAGCCGGATATGATGTAGACGTTATAGGTAAAAGACAGGATATGTCATTGCCAGAGGACAGGGGGTTGTTTTGATTTAGGGATAGTTTCTCCCACATTTGCAATGGTGAATGATAGCGTGTTCTTATTCTCTCAAAATGTTATGATTGGTTGTGTCCCTGATCACAGAAGTATTGCAAATAGTAGACTGACCCTATCCATTTGTGGATTATGAATCAATTTACAAGTGGAGTGTCGTATTTGTAGATGTGAGCATGTTTTGATCTATAACAAGACAAGACGTATACATCAGTAAAGATCAATACCAGCTGAAAATATCAGGTCACGGATTCTAGTGCTACATAATCGACAAATACTTTTAATACCTAACTATGAGTGTACATGTTCATTAAGTCATTAGAGTTGATGTGATAATAACTGCGGTATTAAAAAGAGATTATCATCCCATACCCAAGTTAGCCCCTAACTATGAGTGCTCATGTTCATCTAAGTCATTAGAGTTGATGTGACGATAACCGGGGGTATTAAAAAGAGATTATCATCCCATACCCAAGTCAGTCCCTAAATCATAAGTAAGATTAATAAGAAATTATAAACTTACCGTAAGAAGTTAGTCAGGTGGTGTCTATGTAGTTAAATGCAACAATATTTCGTCGTATATATATGCATGTTATTCTATTAATTAAAATCATCTTAAGCATTACCGTCTATAACACAATTTTGTTTAAGGAGTCGGGCCCATTTTTATTGTAGAAGGCTGCCTACTGTTCAAGAAAAAATAGGATGACTTAGTTCACAGCTGCCCAAGGGGGTCAATAGCACGTGTACAGAAACATAAAATTAAAGAGCTACATAAGAATAAAAAATTGTGGCTTTAGGAAAATTCATCGAACGAAAATATTAATGTCGTTAATTTTCGGTGAAATTTCTGTCATGAAGAATTGCTGGCAGTGAATTTTCTTTCGGTGAATTGCTGATGGTGAATTTGCTGTATGGCAAAAATTGTATACTACTTGAATTCCAGAGTCAAACATGATAGAAAAAAACATCTGTTTGTTAAAAATGCAGCAGTGTTGTTGTAGAGTGTATCCAGAATGGTGAAATACGTAAATGTTAAAAATTAGAGACAAGGAAATGCTCATTATGATGTGGCTGATCGAATTAATTTGTGATTCATAATGCTTTTGACGAATCCTACCTAAAACAAAATATACAATCAGTGTTTTGTTGTTTGTTTGAAATTTAATTTTGTCTAAGGTCACCCAAACTAGTCTTACTTGACGTTAACTGGATGCCTTAAATGGGAATTAAAAACCTATTGATGAGTTCTGCATTTTGGGAGTGCTTGACATAATCTGCAGTTACCGTTTAATCATTTTTTGTAGATGAACACATCTACTTTGGTTATTAGTATACAGTAAACCTATTTATGAATTTGGTATTCTGGGAGTGTTGACACAATCTACAGCTATCGCTTAGCCAAGTTCATTTAGATGGACGCATACGCTTTGTGATTATAACAATAGTGTTGGTTCTTTAGAAACATGATACCATGTTTCTTCGAGTTCTGTAAAGTTTGGATGATTATTGTGGCAGGCTAGTGATTAATCTGCTTCTGCAATATTTATTCATGTTTAGGAAAATTAGGAAAATGACACCCTGTTATTGAGAAGGTAAACGCGAGATTTGAAGAATCATTATATCGGTAATTGAAGGCTAATTCCTTTTGATTTTCTAAGCCCAAATAGCAGAGGATCAAGAATCAAAGATTATAAATTTTTCTGGTTAAAATATTTAAATTTTAAATCTTAAAACATGCACATCATCCATATGTGTAATGCCCCTTCACAATAAAACAAATACTATTTCGTAATGCTGGGCAACGACAGTCCTAATATAATTAGTATCTATTGTAGTAAGCATGTAGCGCTGAAGTTTAAGGATGCCAGGATTACTAATAATAAAACTGAAATTAAAATGAAGTTTACTTTTAATAAAAGTCAAAAGATGTGAAGAATTATATTTATTAAAGAAAAAAGGTATATACGGAAGATCAATCAAGGAGAATGAGATATTATTTTTTGGTAAGATATTTGATATTATTATTTTTTATAGATGGTGAATTGTGGTTCAGCAACCGAAGGACAAAACCTCCGAAAGTTTGAAATTAATGATCTTAAAACTCCTTCATTTTCATTGTTGAGTTAGTAGACAAAAATTCTTGATTTAGGTAGACTCTAAGACATTTCAAAGACATTTAAATAAAGAGAGATCACTGCAGTTTGGAGGAACATTTACGATAAAGATAAGAGGATAAGGTTTATTATATTTAAAGAAAACAAGGAAAATTTAAAAGGGACATTATAAATGGTATCAAGCTAGATCTTGCTAGCTTGTTAGTTTATTTTCATATGCAAATACGTGATAGAGCCAACAAATATGATCAGAGAGAAATAAGAAAAACTTAAAAATCTAAGGATAAAGTGATTGAAGCCCCTTTGGATTCCAAAACAACAAAAGTAAAAATGGAAATGACAATTGTGATTATGCAAATAAAATAGATAAAAAATTTGACACAAATGTTACATAATATAAATAATGCAAAAAAATCTAATGATCAAGATAGTGGGGGAAATATTAATAGTAACAATAAGGAGCACAAAAGTTACACATAAAGAAATAAGGTTTGGTTTGTGGTTAGACCCCTTTATCCCACATTCATTCAAAGGGGAGAAGAAGTTGTCATTGAAGAAACACAAAATTCAATGCAAGATGATATCATCACTTGTTATATAGAATATGAAAATCTCCTTAGAGAAATTCAAGAAGCAACATCTCACACAAATTACATAAATCTAAAGAAAGGAATAAATGTTCAATCAAGAATGGAGTTTAGACCACATCCAAGACAAAATGAACACCATCAAGCATTGGGTAAATTAACATTATCTACATTTGATAGATCTAATAAGAGTATTGCTCGTGCATGTGTGCAAAAATTAGATACATACCTATCATTGAAACTAATGACCAAGGATGATGCCATCAAATTTGCAACCTTAGACTTGAAAGGATGAACTCATGAATGATGGTACTATTGGAAGGTGTGTTCCCCTTGTCTCCTTTTGTTGTGTAGCACAACACTCGAGTTTGCGACATGGCTTAACCGCCTCTTGTGGATTCATTAACTATGTCGGTTGTATCGGGCATTAACAGGTCAATCTTTTGGTGCAATGACAACTGTTTGTGCCACAATTAGTATCAGAGCCTGGGTCACAAGTTCAAACCCCTCGCTTGCACTTGGGGGGGGGGAATTGTTGCAAGGTGTGTGCCCTTGGTCTCCTTGTATTGTGTAGCGCAGTGCTCGGGTTCGTGACATGACTTAACTGCCTCCCGTGGATTCATTAACTCTGGCGGTTGTATCGGGCATTAATAGGTCGATCTTTTGGTGCAACGACAACCGTCTATGCAACAAGTACCATGGGTTGGTTACCCAAGGTTATAGACTAATACACATATGATGAATTCTTCAAAAGGTTAATTGAGAGCTTCGACAGAAAAGATCTAGAAGTCCATTTTAGAGAATTGGCACAATTAGTACAAGAAGGGACAGTGGGGGGATATGTAGAAGAATTCTAAAGATTATCAGTAATGGTGCTCGATATTTCAAAAGGATGATTAACCGTCCCTTTAATCAAAGGACTAATTGAGCATCTTAGGGTTTTAATTAATGCATTTTATCTATTAACCTTTCAAGAAGCTATTAGAAGAGCTTTGAATTTAGAAACTTATATAGCCAAGAATAAGTTCTTTCAAGAAAACCCTCCAATAGGGTTGAATTTGGAACTTCTTCCCAAGGATTTTTCTCAACAAAAGGCATTACCATGAAAGAGTAATTTTGATGAAGTAACAAAAAAGAGTTGTATTGGAAAGCCATGGGAACCTAGACACCGTTGTCTAGGAAAAGGTCAAGTGCATTACATAGAAGTAATGTCTAATGAGAAGGAAGAATTAAAACCTAAAGTAGCTAAATGTGAAACTAAAGAAGAAAGTGAATATTCAAAGGGCACATTTGCAATCTTGTCAAGTGCTCCTAAATATCATCTTTGACGAGGGGTCGTACAAGGACACAAAGTTGTAGTCCTAATTGATAGTGGAGTGACATTCAATTTCATTGATGAAGGATTAGTTGCTAGAAGAGGGTTACAAACAAAAGATTTTAATAGATTCAATTTTATAGTGGTGGATGATTTTACCATCCTATGCACTATGAAAATTCAACAATTGGAGGATACCCTTGGTAGACATAAGATGCAAGATGACTTTTATGTGGTGGACATAAGAAAAATCTATGTGATCTTAGGAGCGCAATGGCTACACTCTTTGGGCGAGTTTACACAAAATTATCATACGATAGAATTAAGGTTCAAATCAAATGGTAAAGACAGTGTTACAAGACATTACTAGGGGAGCTCCTAGAGTTATAATAATAAAATGAATGGATAAATGTTTTAGGAATGAACAAATAACATGGAAAACACAATGGGGTGATCCCACATTTGAAACTAGTTTACAATTCCATTGAGGAAGGAAAATTGTAAAAAACGCCCCCATGAAGAAAATTTTGGGTTTTGGGGGGTTCGCACAAAGGGGGGGTTCACTCAAACCCCCCTTCGAGCGAACCTTATTCAATGATGGGACACACTTTTTGCACATTTTCCATAATGGAATCAAAGGAATTTTTTTTAAAAAAGGGGGGTTTTCTCAAACCCCCCTTCGAGCGAACCCCCCTTTTGCTTGAAAGGTCAAGGGGGTTAAGGTTTGAGTGAACCCCCTCCCCTTCTCCCCCTCTTGCACCAAATTTATGCAAAATTTTGCCCTTCAAAGCTCGAGTTGAGGATGAAAATGGAGGAGACTTCACAGACCCAACTGGATGATGGTAATCCTCGAAACGAGCTATCCATTGAATATAGTTTTAATATGTTTTAGTTTTATTATGTATATTTTTTAGTTTAATTAAACATAGGTTTTTCACCGAAAATAAAGCTCTCTGTTCTACACGTGGAAAAATAGTAGATTATCAAAATAAAATTCTGAAAAATATGTTTGAGCTAGGTATTGATGTCCTTGATCCAGTATTTTTTTTTTCGATACATACAATTTTTTTTTATGTTGTATACAACCTGCCTATGTCTGAATTGTAATTAGTTTGACTTTGAAACTTGATTAAGGAAAAAATATTCAATAAAACACTATGAAACCAAATGAACTTGTTAGATATCGTAGTTACAAATCTAAATTCGAAAAAAATAGAATTTTATCCTTCATAGAAAAAAAGTATGTTGTATACGGTGAGCATCACTCCTTAAAAATGGTGTTTACTGATAAAAACTAGTTTTCGAAGGAGATGGAAAAAGAAATGCAATTTGATTCAAAAAATTAAAAAAAATAATTTAGAATCTACAGATAAAATGTCACAAATCACTCGTTCGCATCATCTTCAAATTCCTCATGGTTTAGCAGCTATATGTGCCCAAAAGTGAAGATTTAGTTAAAAAAATTCAGTTCAATGTCCAGTTTGGCTAAAAATTATAAACCGGTATTGTGGTATCACCTAATGTTTAGTAACATCTACGACTAGTGTAAGAAAGAGAGCTTTAGAAATTCAAATAATTCATTCCTTAAAATGACCCCCACTTGATCAAGAAGGAATATTGATTTTGATTCTTGAGGTGATTATAAATTTTAGAGGGAAAAGTTAAGAAATAAAACAATGATAGAATATTTGATTTGATGGAAAGATCTTCCAGAAGAAGATGCAACATGGGAGAGCGAGGAAATCCTTCAACATTCTAATTTGTGATTGTTTGAGGACAATCAATCTTGGGAAGAGCGAATTATAAAGCCCCCTCCTTACAAGAAAACAATAAGTATTAGTAATGATAAAACTAAAATTAAAATGAAGTTTAGTTTTAATAAAAGTCAAAAGATGTGAAGAGTTATGTCTACTCAAAAAAAGGTATTAAGGCAGATCAATCAAGGAGGTGACATCATCTTTTTTAGATATTTTATATTATTACTCATGGAGTGAACCATGGTTTAACAACATGAGGAAAAAACCCTTCAAGGATTGAAATTAAAGGACAAAAACCCCTTAATTTTCATCCCTAAGTTAGAGGATGAAAACAATTAATTCAGGTAGACTCTAAGACATTTAAATAAAGAGAGATGACTACAAATTGGAGGAAGATTTACAACAAAGATAAGAGGGTAAGATTTATTATAGTTAAAGAAAATGAGGAAAATTTTGAAGGAGACATTACAATATGATCTTGAGTTTCAAGAGAATATTATATTCCCATATTCTCTAATCTAATCCTTTTTCTTATCCAAATTTAATTAAATGACTATTTTCTTGAACTAATTTTTATATCTCATGCAAAAAATTTATCATTGTGACTTTATAAATGTGAATATAAAATTCCTAGAGCTCCCTTCGGGTGGTTGTGTTTTGCTAAATACCGGCCCGCGCCTCATATGTTCAAAATGCTGCCCTTCGCTTCTCAATCAGGCCTCTTTTTGATAAACTCTATCGGCTGCTGCCACGTGTCTGCCGAGCACTCTTCGCAACGATTGCTTCCTTTTCTCTTCTACCGGCTCCTGCCATGCTTCCACGTGTCATCACCGCGGGCACTTCAAGGCTGCTTCCCTTCACTTTTTAGTCGGGCCCCGTCCGCGTGCCACATAGTTTTCATCCGCATACACTTTTTGGCGGACCCCACAGTCAACGCCGATAGTAAAGAATGCTGCCATGTGTCTTCCTAGTGCAAAATTCCATCGCAGAAAGGGAGAAATGAACCACGGGCTTCGACCTTCCGCCACATGTCTCTTTGACGGGGGTTCTATCGAAGGGAAGGATGGAGCGAATAACAAGCTGTGACACACTGCCACGTGTTCTAACTGCGTCCACTAAGGAGCGACACTTGTCTGCATGGGGTTTTTCTGGGACCACTGCCATCATTCGCAAGGGATGCATCTGGCTGGGGAACAACCATGTTCTATGGCCCAAATCTTTTATGTTGCAACGACCGAAGGAATTCATTGTTGCAGGAATCATTGCTTGAGATACAAGATCTTTTCTGTTTCTGGCCCTCCAAGCGATGGGATTTTTAGCTATATATACTACTTCTTTCTTCAGAAGAAGAGTTTGGAAGACAGAAAAATTAGGGAAAGACACCAGGCCTTTAATATTATTATTTTAGATTATTGTATGAGACTATCAGATTGTGCCATTGTTCAACCTTTCTATTTTTCTTAATCTATTTGATAAAACATTATATTGTGCCATTATTGTCTTGAATTATTCATTTGTAGAACTTCTATGATTTTAATACAAGTTTGCTGGTTTAGATCATGTCTTTGACTACTCTTTTCAGTGAACGTGTATGAGAATTATTTTATGTCATTGAATGAATTGTTCAGGCTTCTATTTTTAAATTCTATTATTCTAGGACATAGCAGATTGTTGAACGGGCCCTTAAATCGTATTCAAAAGATAGATTTACCGTGCCTTATATCTAAATATTGGTGCATCGCCTTAGTTATATCTTTATTTTTTATATCTGCTTCTTTTTTCCATTCCAAAAGCCCAGTTACAGGAGAAGCCGACTTCTTTAAAAACTCAGAGGTCACTCAGTTTAGCGCAATTGGTCCCCCATTAACTGAGTTTCCCATAAAGGTTGTTTACCTTGCCAATTTTTAGCATCAACAATTTCTTTTTTTCTGGCACGCCCAGTGGGACTGCTTAAATGAATCTAAATTCAAAGAGGGTGCATGAGCCATCGACCTGTTACTAGGTCCCAAACAACGAATAATCTTGGCTTGTTAGTGTCGCCACTAGGGATAGTGCAAGCCATGACCCAAATTGTGAACGTTCCGCTTCCTCCATTCCTTCCACTAGCCATGTTTCCAGCCACTAACATAAATTATGTGGCATGGGATGCCAAAAGTCCTCTCATAGTGCTGATAGCACCCACCGTTTGGGCCTCTATCCCGGTCTCCGCTTTAAAAGCTATGACTAAGTTCACCGGAGATGGCTCAAGGACACTCTTCGAACATCTGTAAGATGTGGCAGATGTGTGTTTGGTGCATGGAATCACTGCCCAAAATATGGCGCTAAGGCTTCTTGTAGCCTCTTTCAGGGGCAAAGCGCTAGATTGGTACCACACTCTACAGGCTAATACTATTGGTACCTAGGATCAGCTCAGAGACCCTTTCTATGAAAGATTCTCTAATGATGGAGACAGGTCTTCACAATATCATCAAATGGAAATCATAAAACGGGCCCCACATGAAGCCATGATTGACTTCAACGCCCAATTCCACATAACTTGGCAGAGAATCCAAGTTGCTATCCATCTGCCAGCCGAGCTGGCATTCATGTTCTACTTGAAATCTATCAACGTTGACATCTCAATGATGATCCAGTCTATCGGCACAACCACTCTACTGGATGCATACAACATCGCAGTCAAGGCAGAGAACAATATGATAGATTCCAGAAAGTTGCTGCCTCGGCCCATCATGCCTATATTTCCATAAATATCAGTTCCCGCTCAAGAGATGCCATCTACCAGTGTGTTTGCACCTCCCCAATCCATGTACACATATCCGAATGTGCCACAGAATGTTGCTTCTACATCCGTCTCTTTGAAGGAAGAGATGAGCGAGTTCAAGGAAATGTTGTGGACCGTTGCCAACAAAATAACTGTCATCAAGCGAAACTAGTCCGCGCCTCCGAAGCCAACCTATCAAAATTATCAAGGCAAAAGGTCTTCTTACCAACAAAACCAGTTCCAAGGAGGCGCTCACACAAATCCGCAAGTGCAAACAAGTAATCAAATAGTACCTATGCCTTCTCCATTACAGAGCGCCAAACCAAGCTCAAGTAGAGAGTTGACAACGGGGCAAAACAATTTAGTTGATGACATCAACCCTTGGTGCTTCCCCTGTGGCGATGTACATATGCCTCAAAATTTCTCATGCGACAACCTACAACAAAAGGTGGCGGAGCAGCGCAATCAAGTTACAACGTCGGACCATGGAGGTTATGTATATGCCTCTCCGCAAATGGAAAATGCGGTCCTTACCGCACAAATGCAGGGAATGCCTTTGGAACAAGAAATGGATATTGCTCCCGATCACGCACTCTTCTCATGGATGGAAGAAGAAGAGGTAGTGTTCGTGAATGTTGCATCTACATCGAAAACATTGCAAGTATAGTCCGATTACAACACTTGCTCAAAGAGGAGATTCACGGGCGAACCAATTGTCCCACAACTAGTCAGTCTGTAGCCCAAAAGTGCTTCCGACCAGACACCCAGTACCTCCGCAGTGATACAACAATGTTCGTCGTGAAGGGAAATTGTTATTGATTGGATTAAACTGCGGTCTTAAATTACTCTTGAAATGGTTTTGATTTAATCTTTTAGAAATGGTTTCCTCAGTTCATCCTAAAGTGTCAATCCAGGAATGTAGGATTTTAAACCGTGTTGTGGCAATATGCGAAGGGCTGCAATTAATAAGCCAAGGGTTGATGGATGCAAACTAGAATTGAAAACACATTCTTTAATCTGAAATTCAAAAGCATACTTTGAAAATAAATGAAATTCTTTCTTAAATGATTGTTCACCTATTTTAACCAATCTATCTATTTATGATCTAACACAAACTCAATATATTATGACATACAACTATTAACGACAACCTTCTCAATAGTAAAAGAAATAACTCAGTTGCCAAAGATGTATCAAATAAGTGCAGGTGAAAGGAAGTTCAAGTGCGATAGGAAGTTTAATTGTGACAGGAGGTTGGAGCGTGACAGGAAGATGAAGTGCAATAGGAAGTTGAAACACAACAGTGAAGAGATACGAAGAGAATGGAATGCGATTGGAAGTTCTACAGGATGAAGCACAACATATTATTGAATTAAATATACAGTAGTTTTCCTACAACTGAAACACACTCCTTACTCCTCAAACCACAATTATATTCCATAGAAAATTCATTGCAATTACTTTAGTATCAAACTAATCACTCAGCTTAATCTTAAACAGAAATCAAACTGATCATAGAGTATGCATCCAACATAGAGTAAATCTTCTAAGAAATACAAAATCTAAGCTAAAAAACCATAAAACAATATCACTAAGCTTCCCAAGAGGGGGCCCTTCCTTTGGTCCATAGGGTGAGCGTGCAAAAGCGTTTACACTACTTCAAGCCACAATCAACACATCCAGATGTAATAATAACAGTGATTGACAATTATGAAGGATCTGTGTATATATTCTTATTAGTTTAACTCGAAACACACATGTATATATAGGCGTAGATGTCCATTGATCACCGTCGAGTAAAAACGATAAAGAAAACACAGTTTATTATGGCCGATGGCCACAAAATGAACAATTGTACCTTTTGGGTTGGCCCCAGGCCACAAACCAAAAATAGTTCAAAACAACAAGTTTGAAATAAGTAACCAAAAAAATGGATGAACTTATTTCACACACATCCCTCGTTTCCCATCTTATGCCGCTCAGGACTTGTCGCTTATTGGATCAGTTTCCTTCTCCATATTTAATTCCTGTAGCAAAACCATCTGAAATTTATTATTTCCTCAACAATTTTAGCATTTCAAAAGTATTCTCTTCTTTTTGAAAACATACCAAATATTCTTTATTTCCCTAACAATTAATGGGAAGGACTTAGGAGAAGGTTAAAATGGGAACAAAGTTAAAGGAAAAGGATATGGAAATTAAACACATTTGACACCCATCATTTCCCCCTAGCTTAAGGATTTTTCATGTCCTCATGCAACTGGGCGAATGAACTTGCACCAGTTTACCTGACTTGGCCCAGCTGTTTCCCTTTCAACTTTATCTGTTTGTTGACTACCTGTTGCATTCAATAGCTGGGTCTTCAATTGCTGATTTTCTTTCTGTAGATTTGTAATAATTTGGAAGAGTTGCTCAAATTGAATGAATGGCTGAGAGCAATCTGCCTTTGAAGTTTCATCTGGGACAACAACAAAAGCCTTTAGTGCCTCTGGTTCAGTAGCAATCTCCTAAGATGGAAGAGAGTCTTTTTCATACTTTTGGTTTCTTCGACATTCCTATTTTGAGTAATATTTGTATCATCCTGAATACAATCCTCTTCCCTCATAGTATTTGCAACATTCTCCAAAGTTTCTTCATTATTCTGCATTCCTGTTTCAGGGAGAGTGTCTTCACCTATGGTATAAGCCATTTCTATACTGGCCTTTAGGGCTTCATTTCTCCATATATCCTCAGATTTTTCTTTAGTATTCTCCTCACCCTCACTTGTTTGGTCTATGCTTTGTGGCTTCTGACTAGGAGACTCATCACCATGATGTTCACTTGTTAATGCAGGGTCCTCTGTCTCTTCAGAAGGGAGAGTCTCTGTTTGAGGTTTCTCAATCCACTGTATCTTTTTATGCCGATTCTGACATCTAAGTTCCCTACCTGCTTTTCCAATTTTCCTACCAGAGAATTCTGTCTCTATAATCTCCACATTAGTGAGGGAATGAGCTTCCTCTACTAACTTATCCAACCTACTAGAATTTCTTCTTGAGCTCTGCCTAACGGTAATTAGGGTTTCCATAGTAGGTGAGATTGAGGCAGTCTTAGGGCTAGGGCTAGGTTTCTTGGGGGTTTCGTCGACAAGAATTCCCTTTGATTTCTTTCCTTTAGAAGATAGGGTTTCTTCTGTAACTAGTCTTTTTAGTTTTTTTCTTTTTGAAGATTCCCCAACTAAGGTTTCTTGTGTAGTAGGGCTTCTAGTGTGTTCATGACTCACAAAAGCATCCCATTCTAGTGGAGGTTGTACAAAGCAGAGGCCATGCATGACTATGAGCTTGATTAACCCATGATGGGCAAGGGAATTCACACGACCTTTTCAAAACTGCCTCTAGGAACACTTAAGCGAACAATGCAAGTAATATGGAAGATTAACAAGCTGGGCATGTCTCAAATGTGACATGAGATGAATATGATGTGCATGAATATACTCATATCTACCTTCACAAGTAATATATTGCATTAAAAGTTTTTCCACCTCGCCCCATGGAGATGGAAAAGATTTTCGTCGGTGCCCTTTGCCTTGCACATACTCAGAGGATTCTCCTCATTGTAGGAAATGCTTACGGTGGAGCTTAAGATTTGTGACCCTCGTGCTGGAGTTGGGAAAGAACAAATCTCCCGTCTGTGGAAGACTAGTGACCGAAGCAACCGTCTGAACTGTGACCTCAAACTGCAAACCCCTTAAATTGGCACTCTTTTTATGAAACCCTACTACGAATTCCACAATGACCTCCTCATCAAAACCACATAGTTTCTCGAAATATGCCATCCAACCAGCCTGTTTAAAAATATTATATGCTTCTTCACTGGCAAGGAGTTTTTTCATAGATAAGGGTTCATGCTTGGTATGTTCGCCTCCCATGGTGTTGAGAATGCGGCAGGAGCTTCGACATAGGTTAGAGTGGCAAGTAAAATAGCAGGGAACAGTTAATTCAATTGTTTATCAATGGTAGGTTACATGTACAATAGGTAAAGGATTACGATAACCAAGTGAGGTGGCAAGTGACATGGAATTATTAGCAAGGTTCAACCAACTCATATAATAATGAATAGTTAATTCATACCCCCTAGCTTAATGGTGAACCGTCCTGGTCACACCAATAATTATGAGAAAAATAAAAAATATTAAATAAGTTTTAAAAGAGAGAGAGATTACTCCTTGATACCGATAACCATGAGGCGAATGGCCGGTGATAGGACGGTTGGAGGAACGACGATAGGCGATCCGAGTTGGCGATGACGTCATGGAGAAAACGAAGAGATTCGCACTATGAAGAATGAGAATGTAGCAGTACAGAAGAAGATAGGTTGAGAAGAAGTGTAGCAGATGTGATGGAAAAGAGGTCAGTGGTAGCATTAATGCAGAGGAGATGGCAGGCGATGACAAGACCGTGGGACCCACAAATCAGAACTGACTCGTGGGAGCGCGCAGAGGTCGATTGACAGGAGCCTAGAAAGTGGCAGGAAGAAAAAGTCTTACCGCCAAACCGAAGCGGCGTTAAGGCCTATGAGAATAGACAATGATAGGAAGAAAATAAGTTCCTTCCACCCAAAAGGTTCCAAAAACTATAAAAGCTCATGTCGCACCATAAAATAGGTAGCGATAGGAGATATCACTGACTAATCACCAGATGTACTTTGCGTTGGCTGTCAATTTATTTTATTTTATTACAGCAGTAAACTGTCGGTGACCCGGCTTTCAGCCCACCACCGCCTAGAGGCATCAGTAATCCGATTTTCACCTCTAAGTTATTGTAGCAGTTAGCGTTCGCTAGAAATCGGTTTTCAAACGCCAATTGGCCAACAACGCCTGAAGGTTTTCGCTGTTGGATCTTTTATTGTCCTCTTCTTTTTTTTTGAAATTTATTGATCAATTTCGAAGGAGACCAAAAGGAACAACAGTGAGTTCCTGCACCACCTCTAAATGGAAAGCTTCTTTGGAAAGAGGCTTCTTGTACAGTTTGAGGCGGTGACCATTGACAAGGAGAGTCCTTCTTTTGGAGTCCACTATATAGAGATGAACAACGCGATTAGCATATACTATCTAGATCTTGTAGGGTCCTAGCCACAGTGTGTGGAACTTTCCTTTGAAGTCTTAGAAGCGGGAGTCGTATAAGAGTGCCCAATATCCAGGTTGGAATGACCATTTTCGGATGTGATGGTCATGCCATAGAGCACACTATTTTTGAACGACCTTGGTGTGGAAGAGTGCATCCTAGCACAATTCATCTAAGGAATGTAGTTGATCAATGTGTGCCTCTTGTGCATAAAAAATACTCATACCCAACTGTAGTGCAGTGCAAAGAGTTTTTATCTCAAACTCAATGGGAAGAATTGCCTTCTTACCATATACAAGTTCATAAGGGGTCAGACTAGTGGTGGTCTTCCATGTTGTTCGATAGGCCCACACAACTTCAAGGAGTTGTGTAGCCCAATTGCGCTTATGAAGAGAAACTATCTTAGTAAGAATATTCTCAATCTCTCTATTGGTGACTTCTACTTGCCAATTGGCTTGAGGGTGATAAGGTGTAGACTTGCGATGGCGAATTTCATACTCATGAACCAAGGAAAAAATGAGCTTAAACGTGAATTGTGGTCCTTGATCTGTGGTTATCTCTTGCAACACACCAAACCTTGTGAAAATCTTAGAGTACAAGAAATCTGCTACTTTTGTATCTTTGGCATGCTTCAGAGCTACCACTTCGACCCACTTGGTTACATAATTGGTACATACAAGGATGTATTCCTTATTTCTTGATGGCGAGTTGATTGGGCCAACAAAATCAAGGCCCCACTTCTCAAATGGTTCTATGGACAACTGCGGGTGTAAAGGCATTTCGTCAGAGTGTGTGGGTCGGCCCATACGCTGACACTTGTCGCAATGATGAACATAGCGTTTACAATCCTTGTGGATTGTAGGCCAATAATAGCCTGCAGTGAGAATCTTCTGAGTAGTCCTCTAAGCAGCAAAGTGTCCAACGCATGGTTCTGTGTGGCATGCATGAAGTATATCGAAGACATCATCTTCGGGTACACAATGCCAGTGCAAAAGAGCAATTCGTTGATCCATGTGTATTATCCACTGATTCCAACCACCTGCCGTTGTTCCCTTAGAGAGAAATGTGGTGGGAACTTGCATGTAACCAGATAGTTTGCACTATCGGCGAACCATGGGCTCTTTGCTGATATAGCAAAGAGGTGCTCATCTGGAAATGCATCATCAACTGGAGTAGGTTCATTGTTTGGCTGTTGTAATATGGAAAAAAAGTCTGCAACCACATTTTCTCAACTAGGCTTATCAAGTATAGTTATATCAAATTCCTGGAGTAAAAGAAACCATCTAATAACTCTACCAGTTACCACAGGTTTATTCATTAAAAACTGAATTTGCAAATGATCTATGTGGACAAATACTTTATATCCAGTAATATAATGATGAAACTTATTAATTGCATACACAACAACTAAAAACTCTTTCTCAGTTACCGTGTAATTTACCTCGGCCCATGTGAAGTTCTTGCTGATGTAGTAGATGGAATAGAAGAGATTATCCTCTTTTTCTCCAAGCACAACTCCCATTGAACAATCTGAGGCATCATTATGAATATGAAATGGTAGTTCCCAGTTTGGACCTCTAAGGACCGGTGTGGTTACAAGTTTTGTCTTGATGGCCTCAAAGTATTCTTGACACTTAGGTGTCCAAGAGAATGCAACATCTTTAGCTAATAAGACAAACAAGGGAGAGGCAATGTTGCTGAAATTTTGGATAAATCTTCGGTAATATCTTGCATGACCGAGAAAACTACAAACATCTTTTTGGATAGAAGGTGTAGGCAAGTATTGAATAATTTGGATCTTTTTAGGATCCACTTGGATACCTTTAGAGGAGATGTAATGGCCAAGCACTATCCCTTTGGTCATAAGAATATGACGCTTTTCATGACTCAATGACAAATTGGTATCTATACATCGCCTAAGTACCTTTTCTAAGTTTTTTTTAGCCTCTTCATAAGTATTACCATGGACAGTAAAATCATCAATATACACCTCAACACAATCATTGAAAAGATCCGCAAAAATGCTCAAAACTGCTCTTTGAAAAGTGGTAGGGGCATTACATAAACCAAATGGCAAGACACTATAGGAAAAGGTGCCCCAAGGGCAAGTGAAAGTGGTTTTGTCCTGATCTTCTGGTGCTATGCAAATCTGGTTGTAACTGCTGAACCCATACAAAAAAGAGAAAAACTTCTTACCTGCAAGAGTGTCCAATACTTGATCAATAAATGGTAATGGAAAATGATCTTTCTTAGTAGATTTATTTAATGCTCTATAATCAACACAAATTCTCAATCTACCATTTTTCTTAGGAACCAAAACTAAAGGAGAAACCCATTGACTATCTGAGATAGGATATATAAACCTGACATTTAACAGTTTTTGTAACTTCTCCTTAACTATTTCACGCAAGACAGGGTTGAGTTGACGTTGTGGTTGCCAAATTGGATGATTACCTTTTGCAATGTAAATACGGTGGGTGTAGGTGTCAGGATGAATTCCACACATGTCTTGGTATTCCCAAGCGAATGCATCTTTGTTTGTTCTAAGCATGGCGATAAGATCTTGGATTTGTTTAGGGGTTAACTACAGATTAATGTTAAGTGTGCGATTAGGAAAAAACTCCATAGCTTCTGATTGTGTAGGTGAGTCAATGGCTAAGACTTGGGAGGTGGATGCAATATCATTCGAATTTGCAGAAGATAAGAATGAACCATACAAGCAATTATGGGGAAAAAACTGATGCAATGTGATAAAGTGCTAAATAGAATGTGAACTACCCACCAATAGAAAGTTCCCAAAAGGACATTGAGTATTTATACCTGAATGGACCATGCTTTCAAAAATTTCATTAAACGTATGCCTGTTCTGAAGGAAATTAACAAGAACATTATCCTTAGTAGGTTCCTCCATATCCAAGGCTTTATCAATTGTTAGAATTGGCAATGACTCATCTAAGTCACTATTAATCCAAACTGGGTCCTCCATCTCCAACAAAGGTTGTGTTGGCGGGTATAGAGTCAGTTGTTTCTTGTGCTTGCCATTAGAAATGACCATGTTCCCTGACTAACAGTTGATAAATGCATTTGCGGATACTAACTAAGGTCACCCCAAGATCAGGGGGTATCCCCCCAACTTAATTTTTGGCTAAAAAATCACAAAGTCAGTTGGGTATTCCCATGAATCAATAGAAAGAATTACATCTTCAATCACACCTTTGGGCTTGACCAAAGATCAATCTACCATTTAAAGAACTGTAGGAGTAGGTCTAAGCCCTTCTAATGATAGTATTTCCTTTGTTTGATTTGTCATAACATTAATTACAACACCCAAGTGCACAAGGGTATTAGGAATACTTACTTTACCGATAGATACCTTAATGAAAAGACTCCCTGGATCTGAGTACTTTGGAATGGTTATGTTCCCGAGCATAAGATTTTCTAACTGTTCGATAACTTGGACGGTCTTCGGGTCTTGCTTCTTCTTCTTCTGCTTCCAAGTACATAGATAGTGAATTGTTTTTGTATAGACGGGGATGTCCTTGATGACCTGTAACAAAGGAATCTTGATGTTAACATTGCACAACTCATTAACAAAATAAAATTTAGATTGAGAGTCCTCCCTTTGTGTTGGTTTAGATTGAAATCGTTAGAGAAAGGGAGGTTCTTTGGTTGGCTTTGTTTTTGACTCCTCGTTGATTTCTGTAATGGTGGGCCCTTGAAGAGCCTTCCCCGACCTTAACTGAACTCCATCTAGTTCTAATGTATTTATGGGATAGGTGGGGTAACCTGTTGCCACATTATTATACAAAGGTTGGGTTACATTATTGTTGGGGTTTGGATTTGGTTGGGCTAGCATTGATGTAGGTCTTGGTGGTTGTGTCAGATGGTTTGTTGGATTGACGGGCTGAGCGGCCGATGATGGCAAGGCCGGAAGAAGTTGTTGTGCCTGTTGGTATGGGTTGATTGTAGGAGGAGGTGGAAATTGTGATTGTGACAAAAATGGTTGTTGTTGGTACAGTGATGGTTGTGGCGATTGTGGCCTCCATGCCTGTTGCCACGACTGTGAAGTATACTGATATTGTGGCATCCATTGAGGGTATGGGGGTTGTTGCCAACCCCCATACCATCCTGATTGATAAGAATTGGGTTGACCAGGTCTAGGAGCAAGATAATCGTTCATCATGTTAGGGTGCATTACTCGGGGTGGAAAAGGTCACCTAGGGGCCATGTAATAGACGGGTTCCTCAGAATATTCCATTTTAGGTACACCTACAGGAAGAGGCCTCAAGGTAGAACTTCTACTGACTTCTTCTAAGGATGAGATGTTTGTCCTATTATAAGGGAAATCTTCACTGCCATGCTTCTTCCTACATATAGGAAAAAATACTGCTAAGGCCTTTTCTTCCTCCTCTTGCTTACTACGGGTACATAATGTATCTATTTGCTTTCCCATGTGACTCAATAAATCAGTTTTAAGGTCTTCGAGTAAATTAGCTATCTCGCGCTTGGTGATACCTGTTGAAGTTCCTGCAAAATGCAGTTTTCCTAGATAGTTCCTTCCCGAGGGCTGAGACTTGGAATAGTTCCTGTAAATATCACAGATATCGTCAAAGTCCATCTTAGAAATATTCCCTTTACCTATTAAATTTAATGCTTCCATGACATCATCTCTTATGCCTCTAAGAAACAACATTTTAACGGTATCATCATTCGACCCTTGTTGATGAGATCATTGAAGACTGAACATAAAGCATTCAAGATAATCTTCCACAAAATCGTCTTCCTTCTGTGTCATACGGAAGAGTTCATTCCAATTTTCCTTGGTTTTATAGTATTCCGGGTACTTTTCCAAGAACAAATCCCTCATGACATTCCATGTCCTAATGTTCTTGAGGTTCATAAACCAATGCAAGGCTACATCCTTCAATGTGGTTGGGAACAGTTTAATCTTCTATGCATCATTCTGATAATCATAACTGTTACACAACATATCAAATTAAAAAAAAACATGTCAAGATCCTCAGTAGAAAGGCCACGAAAAATAGGTAAAGCTAAATGAAGAATATTCTTCATAGGGGCATCTTGCTCGGGATATGTGTGTGAGTGAAATATTGGATCAATTTAAATAGGAATCAAACACATATTAATAAGACATTAAATTGAAAAGCTGAAAAGGAAAACAAAATGTGCAAACCGTAACAACAGCTTCTCGAAACCGTCTTATCTTCCTCTATCTTCAGCGTTTTGTTGTTTTCCAGATAGCTCTCATATCAACAAATCAGGCTCAACAAAATGACAGCTAAAGAACGAGATTTAAAATGCAAACTATGCTAAATGCAAAGGTTACGCTAAAATGAGAAGATTGCTGTGATATTGAAACTGGTATGAATGCAAATGCTGGTTGTGTGTATGCGTAATGTATGCGTGCGTAAATGAGTATACGAAGTGTAACCAAAGCTTGGATTTGCGCCAGAATTTATAGAGTTTTCGAACAGATTTGATTTGGCTAAATCGATCGACGGTCCGGATTAAGCTTGTTTCGAATGGATGGCAGGAGATCTTCGAAAGTGGAAGAGAAGGATGGAAGGTTTCCCTTTTCTTTTAATTTCGTCATTGAGTTTCGAAGGGAAACTTCCATTTCGAAGGATAAGATACAAATTTGGAAGGGTGAGTTAGCACGAGTTAGAATTAAATAAATTATATTTATTTAATTTAGGAGTGAAGATGAAAATGAAAATCCACATAATTAAATAACTCATATTTAATTATGTTTAAAAATGAAATTAGGGTGAGGTGGAAAATATTAAATAAAATATTTAATATTTTAAATTCGAATATGGGATGGAGAATATTCCATTATTCAAATATTCAAAAATATTTAAACTTTAGAACCAAATGATAATTAAATATAAATAAATTATAAAAATTTATTTAATTTAATCAAGCGGAGGGTAGAAATGTTAGTAATAAAATTATTTATTTAATTTAAGGTAGAAGAATTTAGAAGATGAACGATATAAATAAATAATTAAATTTATTTATATGCAGATGACATTAGAGGGATTAATTAAATAAATCATATTTAATTAATTAACAAGCTTAATCATGACCATTTTTAGACGTATACATTTTTCCCCTCTTTGAAGTGATGTGTAAAACACATTGCTTCAAAGAAAAATAAGATTTTTGCCCCTGATGTGCTTCCGATATTTCTACTGATGATGCCCCCTCGGGAGGTAAATTACGAATGAGAGAGAGTGATTTAACTCTCAATAAATGATGAAAAAGAATGTCCATTTTGAAAATAAAGTCAAATTTTACCCTCGGTTGACCTTTAAAAGGTAAAAAGGTTGAAAAAGACAAGTCATTTGTACTGTTGACTTTGGTGAAAACTGTAGCCGTGAGAGTGACATCGCGACATGGAGATTCTGTATCATCGCCATCGATTCGAGAGATCACACAGATATCAGAGGCCGGCTGCGTATGGACCACCGGCGAGTCGATCTATCCTCTTATGCTTTCAAATTTTTTCGTTTGGATCGAAAATTTCATGTTTTTTCCGCTGATTCAATTTTTGAGATTATGTTTGTGCGCATATAGAAAAGTTTAGGCGCTTTCAAAAAAAACAAGCGCGCTTAGGGTAAAAACAAACACGCATAGAGCATAGATTTTAAATGTTGTAGAAAAACCAGTTTAGCGCATCCCGTAGAAACTAGCGCGCATAGGGTAGGTTTGAAAATTTTAGGTGTAGAGCGCATATAGGGAAAGTAGACGCGCATATAGGAAAGCGCGCATACAGCAAAAACAGTGGCGCATAGGATGAGTGAAGTGGTGCATATGGGAAAACGCGCATTGGGGGTCTGTTTAAGCGCATAGGGTGAAAACAACGGCGCATACAGGATTTAGCGCATCTCGTAAAAAGAACGACACATGGTAAAATAGGCAGAATGAATGTTCTGTGAAAATGATGATTTGTATTGCTTCCTTAGTCAATAGATAGGTAAATTGTTGTGCCATCATACTGATATGGATAGAAATGATAGAAAAATCGAATGATTGATTGATAACTTTGCTTCCCAAGATAGAAAACAAAGAACAAGTGAGTGAACTGATAACTTTGCTTCCTAGAGTAGAAAAAAGAGAGTAAATGATTGATATGACTTCTGATAAATTTGCTTTCTGCGATAGAAAACAAATAGTAATTGATTGTAGGATAGATTTGATATGATATCCAGCTAGATAGATTTGATTTGATTTGATTGACAGGACTGATTGTGTGATATGGGTTGTTGATGTGATGCATTGATATGAGTCATTGATATGGGTCTGAGATAGTTTGTTGATATAGGTCACTGATAGATATGGGTCTGATTGATGTTGTTTGAATGATTGATATGATTGGTATGATTGATATGAATCTGATGAAATATCCTTGTGATGAAAATAGGAGGTTTTCAAAAACCTCCAGATTAGAGCGACATTCAGCAAGATGGGATAGGATCCCTGAGTTGACACCTGCTGACATAGCGTTGATTGATACCTGTGGTCTGAGATCCTTGTTGGTGATGCCGTCGATTAGGGTCAACAGAGGATTGTTGACGACACTTGCAGAGCGATGGCATTCAGAGCACAACACCTTTCACATGCCGACTGGTGAGGTGACAGTGACTCCTGAGGATGTGTACAGGATATTAGGTATCCCTGTGGTTGGAGCCCTTGTGTATTACGATCACAAGGAGCTGGGGGGCACAGATGCGTTGAGGAGAGTATATGGAGACACACATATAGCTGGGTACTGGGTACCGTGGGCAGACTTTCACGGATATCCAGCCTTGCCATCAGTTTTGGGTGCTTTCATTGGAGGTCTCCTTTGTCTGGATCGCCGGGCAAATGGATTGTCAGTGGGTTGGGGCAGGATTCTAGAGCAGATGATGCTACAGCTATGGCGATATGCGTGGGGGAGCTGTATATTAGCTCATCTTTATCACGATTTGTACCAGGTGGTGTATAGAGGGTCCTCCAGTTTGTCATGCGGGGTGACATTATTACAGATCTGGGCATGGGAGCATTTTGCTGTGACGAGACCAGCGTGCCCTAGGGTTAGGCCACCAGGTAGGCCATATATCTATATGTATGCGGTGTTCCTTACCCAGCCCAAGCTAGGCAAGGTAGATTACTGGAGGCGTCTGCTGGATGACATGGACACGGTCGTATGGCGACCATATCTGGATTGCGAGCCATGGGCTACCGATGACATAGAGATGCCATACGTATGTATGCCGCGATTCTTGATAGGGAGGACTCCCTTCATTTTGGAGAGATTTTTGGCATTGCGGGTGAAGAGGCAGTTTGGATTTACTCAGGGGATGCCACAGGGGGTTGCACATTACGCTCGGAGTAGAGATGAGGCCGGCTGGGGGCCGTGTATTTCATATCAGGCTACCTATACAGAGTTCATGGCATTAGCACATGAGGTATGGGCTGATAGACGAGACATTGTGGATGCCGGGATGTCTAATGAGTATGCTGCATATTTTCACATGCATCCCTTTCCTCGGTTCACCAGTCTTGATGAGCCAACACTGATTTTGATAGTACCACAACCAGGTGCAGTGAGGCAGGGGGATGTGGCCGGCAGTGAGCAGGGAGCGGTTGGAGGAGAGGAGGTAGAGAGCGGAGACGGGGAGGATTCAGATGGTGATGATGATGGTGGAGATGACGGTGGAGAGGGAGGACATGTGCTGGGGAGGTCGGGACTGGATATCTTGAGGGGTGTTTAGATTATGCAGTGACCAAGGACAGGGATAGGACGACGAACAGTGATCTGGATGGCCTCCTCCTCACAGCAGGGACATATTGTCACTCTTCAGGCCCAGGTGCAGACGTTACAGGGGTAGCAGGGTCAGTTAGCGCAGTCACAGGCTTTCATTGTACAACTTTAGGTGCGGTTGGCACAGACACAGGCACAGGCACCTACCCCAAGTCCACAATTAGCCCAGGTGATCATAGAGAGGGATGCGTTCAGGCGATGGGTAGTAGAGGCTGAGGGCGTGGCTCAGAGACTGATGGGCACTGTAGAGAGTGCGTCACTGCGGGATGCCATTGCTGAGGGTATGGAGATGGCTAGGGAGGCTGAGTATTACAAGGTCAGATATGAGGAGCTGTGTCCTCCAGAGCGCAGAGAGCCATACCCGCGATCCCATAGTAGGACCCAGAGCATATCATGGGCACATACCCAGAGCAGGGGAGTGACAGGGCCACGACAAGATCCAGATGCAGGCACCAGTGGCAGACCACCTCCTTCCGGACCAGCACCATCAGGAGCATCTACCAGCTAGACTTTATGATATTATTTTTGGAGCATGTATATGCCATTTCTGATGTATTGGACATTTTAGTTTCATTGGACATTTGGACATTTGTATCATTTTTGATGAGCGATGATTATGCAGCGGCGATGATTATTTTGATGTTGATCTGATGTGGATTTATGATGTGATGATATGATATGCATTTATGTCTATGTGTTTATGGAGATTTGATGACTAACATGATATGCAGGATGATTTGATTATGATGTTTTATTATGATGATGACTTGATGATGTGTACTAACGATGTCATGCTAGTGAATGATTTATGAGGTGTATATGGAATGTTTATTTTTTATTTGGATTTTTCAATGCAGATAAAAGATGGAAAATGAATGTTGTGTTCATGATATGCATTATAATATGATGTGATGTGAAATTATATGAGTGGATAAAATGTTATGACATGGGATGATAGGAATACTGTTATGAAGTAGTGATGTATAAATAGTGATGTATGATAAAATGATATGTGATGAAATGTAAAAAAGAATGATAATGATAATGGTAAAGAAAATGATGAAATGATAATGTTAGATGATAATGCAATATTAAATGATAAATGAATGAAATGAAATGACTGAAATGATAATGAAATACTAAATGATAATGATAAATGGAAATGAAATGATAAATGAATAAATGATAAATGGATGAAATGAAATGACTATAATATAATGAAATACTAAATGATAAATGGAAATGAAATGATAAATGAGTGAATGATAAATGGATGAAATGAAATGACTATAATGATAATGAAATACTAAATGATAATGATAATGGATATGAAATGGTAAATGGAAATGAAATGATAAATGAATGAATGATAAATGAATGAAATGAAATGACTATAATGATAATGAAATACTAAATGATAATGATAATGGATATGAAATGGTAAATGGAAATGAAAGGATAAATGAATGAATGATAAATGGATGAAATGAAATGACTATAATGATAATGCAATACTAAATGATAATGATAATGGATATGAAATGGTAAATGGAAATGAAATGATAAATGAATGAATGATAAATGGATGAAATGAAATGACTATAATGATAATGAAATACTAAATGATAATAATGAGAATAAAATAAATGATAAAGGTAATGAAAAATGAGTAAAATGAATGGAAAGACGATAATGGTAATGAAGCGTATATGAAATCAATATGAGTGATAATGGTAATGCGATGATTTGAATGATAATTATAATCAAAATAAACTGAAATGAATGAAATGATTATAATGATTAAGATGATACCAATGAAAAAATGATACCGATAATGATGTAAAGCGGAATTTGTTAAATGATAATTATTAATAATAATGAATAACTAATGATATGGAATGATAACAAAATGATAAATGAAAATGAAATGCAAATGGAATATCAATGAAATGATAATGAAAATGCAACTAATATGAAATGATGAAATGATATGAAGCTTATATGAAATAATAATAAATGATAATGATAATGCCATGATAAGATGATAATGCAATGATAATAATGCTAATGAAAATGCAATGATAAGATGATAATGCTACAAATATTTGCATTGTCCTCCACAAATAGTCCAAAGAAATATGACAGCGGTTGACCGTTCAAAAACTCTCGACGCAAATCCAATATGCAGTTATGTACAATGACCTAAAATGAAAATGCCACTAAATGAAACCGACCATTTTGTTGAGCCTTTTAGTGAGCCTGCTTAAATCATCATAGAGCGTTTGAAAATGTTGGAAGTGTGTACAAGCATCAGAGGGGAAATTAGCACCAATGATGACCTGAGTACAACTTTCATGATTTTTGATATAGCAAGTGAACACAAGCATCTAAGTATAATTGAACCAAGATGACCTGAGCATTTCTTGCATGAACAAACAAAGACTAACCACCCTTTGATTCAAATTTGGAACTGTCATCAATGATAATTTTTTGAAAAATCATGTCGCGCGACATATTTGCAAAAGATAAATGATTAACCTCAAAACAACAGACCAAGAAAAATCATCCCCTTTCCTTGCCACTCTAGTTCAGTACATCATCGAGTGTGCTCCAGAGAAATGATATCGGAAAATAAACAACCATTTTTCAAAAATGAAATACTGTGATTCCAAACATTAGTCAGATTAGAGATCATCCAGATATGGTTCATGATAAGGTACGCAACTGAAAGCTACTGTGATATGGATCAATGATTGGATGGTTGATTTGGTTGTTTTGTTTGTGTGATTGGTTTTGATGTCATTGTCCTACTGTTTTGGTAAAATCTGAAGTTGATTGTCCCCAGTATGCATGTGTTTGCCCTTGGTATCAACATAACTTGCTGAAAATGAATATGTACAATAATCAAGCCATGATAAGACGTTATCGCTCGAGGAAAATGATGATAACATTGTGCTGGTGTGGCCCTAAGATGGTGAAAAAGATGTATGAAAATGAAGGCTGAAAAGTTAAGCGTAGAACATGAACTAATAGATGGAGAGCTTCCAAATAGCGTTTGTTTGCCAGATTTTCACTATTTGTTTTTATTGCATTTTCCTTGTCAATAGACTGCCTGTTTGCCAGGTTTTCACCCTATGACCTTTTTTTTGTATTTCTTCAAGACTTTTTCTATTTTTTTTGTATTTCTTTAGGACTTTTTCTGTATTTTTTTGTATTTTTTTAGGACTTTTTCTGATTTTTTTGTATTTTTTCAGGACTTTTTCTGATTTTTTTGTATTTTTTCAGGACTTTTTCTGATGATGATAACCTTCTTAGACATAATAATTTTTCAGGTGCATGCTGTTGATAGGTTCGTCGAACAGGTCCCCTTCTGGCGTTGATAACTTGTATGCTCCTGAACCATATACTGCGATAACCACATAAGGACCTAGCCAATTTGGTTTGAACTTTCCTTTCTTTTCTATGTCTTGTTGATTGCGTGGATTCTCTTTCAGAACAAGATCACCCACCTGAAAGGTATGTGGCTTTACTTTGTGGTTATAGCTGTGAGACATCATTTGTTGATATGCTTTTAGATGATCAGCTACTCTTTGTCTCTTCTCATCTAGGAGTTCCAGTTCTTGGAGTCAGGAAACTCGGTATTCATCATATGTTGTAAGGCCTTTCGACGATACTCTGAGTGAGGGAATCTCCACTTCTAACGGCAATATGGCCTCTGCTCCATAGACAAGAGCGAATGGTGTGGCTCCTGTTGGTGTGCGGACGCTAGTTCTGTAGGCCTATAGAGCAGGATTGAGTTGAACGTGCCAATCCTTCCCTGAAGCATTCACATTCTTCTTCAAGATTTTCAATATCATTTTATTTGAGGCCTCTGCTTGGCCATTCCCTTGTGGATAGTAAGGTGTTGAGTATCTATGATGTATGTGAAATCTCTCACAAAGTTCATCAACATCCTGATTTTTGAACGAACGTCCATTATTTGTAATAATAGAGTTGGGAATGCCATACTGAAAAATGATATAGTTGAGTATGAATGATGATATTTGTTTGCCGGTAACTTGGGTAAGAGGGATTGCCTCAATCCACTTGGTAAAATACTCTGTTGCTGTGATGATAAATTTATGCCCATTTGATGAAGAAGGATGAATTTTTCCCACTAGGTCTAACCCCCATTGAGAAAATGGCCAGGTTGGTGTAAATGGTTGAAGTTCTTGTGCAGGAGCATGAATAAGATTCCCATGAATCTGACATTTTGAGCAAGTTTTCACAAAAGTGAATGATTCCCTCTCCATTGTAGGCCAGTAATAACCCATTCTAATCAATTTCTTGGCTAAGGTTAGTCCACTCGAATGAGTACCACAGATGCCACCATGAACTTCTTGTAAAGCTTTGTCAGATTCCTCCCGTTCAAGACATCGGAGTAAAGTACCATCAAGACCACGATGATAAAGGGTGTCAGCGATAAGAGTGTAGCGAGCGGATTGGTGGATAAAATTGTGTTTTTGGTTACGGGATAAATAAGGTGGTAAGATGTCGTCTTTGAGATAGGCATAAATTTTTCCGTACCAAGGCGAATCGAATCCTACTAAGTGGCAAATGATTTGGCTTTCAGGTGTATCATAGGCAGGTGTAAATGATTGTTCCACCAGAAATTAATAACGATTTTGAGTTTCTGAGAGTTGTAACAATGATGCGATCGTAGCCATGGCGTCAGCTACTTTGTTATCAAGCCTTGGAATTTGTGTGAATTTGATGTCCACAAAATATTCCTTGAAATCATCAACCATCTTTTTATATGGTAATAGTTTCTCATCTTTGGTTTGATAGTCATCATTGATCTGATAGATGACTAGCTGTGAGTCACCATACACCTGTAATTCTGTTATTCTCCATTCCAGTGCTATTTTGAGTCCATTGATCAATGCTTCATATTCGGCTATGTTGTTGGTGCATGGAAACATCAGCCTATATGATCGAGGAATGGTATGTCCTTGAGGGGTGACGAAAAGTACGCTGCCCCCGATCCATGTTGAGTGAAAGAACCATCAAAATATAGAGACCATGTGTGTTTAGATTCTGCAGTGAAAACATCAGCATCTGGAAATTCAATGTGGAGGGGATGATCCACTTGTAATGGTGCTTCAGCTAATTGATCGGCGATAACTTGTCCTTTGATTGCCTTGCGATCCACATAATGTATGTCAAACTCACTCAGAATCATTACCCACTTTGCTAACCTTCTTGTCAATGAAGCTTTGCTTAACAAGTACTTGAGTGGATCAATCTTTGAAACTAGATTGATCGTATGGGTTAGCATGTAATGCCGAAACTTCTGTGAAGCAAAAACTACTGCCAGACAAGCCTTCTCAATAGAAGTGTAGTTGAGTTCATGACTTGTCAATGTTCTATTGATGTAGTAGATTGCACGTTCCTTTCCTGTAGAGTCTTCTTGTGCTAATAGTGCCCCCAGAGATGTCTCTGTTGCGGCAATATATAAGATGTGTGTTTTTTCTGGATTTGGTGGTATGAGAACTGGCGGAGTCATCAGATACTGTTTGATTTGTTGAAATGCTAATTCACATTTGTCATCCCACTTGAAAGGAACATTCTTATGTAGTAGATGTGTGAAAGGTAGACTTTTATCGGCCAATTGTGCAATGAACCTCCGTATAGATTGTAGTTGTCCTTGCAGTGATCTCAACTGACTAATGTTCTTTGGTGGAGGCATTTACATAATTGCTTGTACTTTTGTAGGATCCACTTCAATTCCTTTTTCTGAAACAATGTACCCCAAGAGTTTTCCAGATTTGACCCCAAAAACACATTTCTTAGGGTTCAGGCGAACTATGAATTTCTCTAGTCTTGCAAATATTTTGGATAATATTTCAAGATGCCCTTCTCTGGTGTATGATTTTTCCAATATGTCATCCACATAATCTTCCATGAAGACATGCATCATGTCATGAAAGATTATAGTCATGGCTCTTTGGTAGGTAGCCCCAACATTCTTTAGGCCAAAAGGCATGACGTTCCAACAATAAGTTCCCCATGGACATGTGAAAGCTGTTTTCTCCTAGTCTTCAGGTGCAATCTTAATTTGGTTATATCCAGAAAAACCATCCATTAATGAATACATGGCATGGCCAGCTGTCAGATCAACTATAGTGTCGATGTTTGGTAATGGGAAGTCATCCTTAGGACATGCTTTATTGAGATCTCTGAAGTTCGTGCATATTCTGACAGTTTTATCTGGTTTGGATACAGACACGATGTTGGAGATCCATTCTGCATAGTTGATTGGTCTGATGAAGCCCACATCAAGAAGTTTTCTCAGTTCTTCCTTAACCAATAATGCAACATGAGGGTGCATTTTTCTGAGTTTTTGTTTCACCGGCTTGGCTCCTAGTTTGATAGAGAAGTGATGCATGATAAGATCAGGATCAAGACTAGGCATGTCATCATAAGACCATGCAAAATTGACCTGATTTTCTTTCAGGAATTCCATGAATTCTGGTATTTCTTTCTCTGTCATTGATGCAGCTAACTGTAAAATTCTTGGTTTGTCTGAAGTCTCAAGATCGACAGCATTTGTAGGCTCAATCAAAATAGGCGATCGTTCATGATAGTGCTCCGGGAGAGTGTCAAGATTTCCATCGTCTGGTGCCTCAAAGAGGTTTTCACCATTGGATACTCTCTTTATTTTATCTTTTGTTTGATCTAATACTGCCAGATTCTGGTTTTCACCATTAGATCTTTCTTTTTTGTTTTTACTTTTGCAGCTGGGAAACTTGACACTCTCTTGATCAAAAACTCTATGTCGAAAATCGCTGGTGGAATAATTATTTGTATTTTCTGCGGAAAGGAAGTTTACGATAGCTTCATCACTTGGAAACATAGGTATGTCAATTGGTTCGGTTGAATCCCAATCAATGAGACCAGGATGAACTATAGGGAGAGTATCATCAGGTTGTGTGAAATCGGCTATGGTTAAGGTCATAGCAAAGTGGTCCGTAGGATCCGAGGTATGAGGTGGATCAATGATGATACTGTCCTCATGATAGTCTTGTTCGTTTAGATCTGATTCAGTATCACTAGACTCATAATCGACTTGTGGTTCAGATTCTTGTGGTTGGGTCCCTGAACCTTGTCTTTCAATTAGAGTTGGGGCATATTGGTGTATTACATCAACTTCTTTGTCCCTCCAAAACTCATTATTGTAAATGGTGTCCCATTCATATTCAGCAGAGTCTGTGTCAGAATTGTTGTCAAAGAAGTTCTGAACTGTTGTCAAACATGCTTCTCGTGAATTTGAGCTTTCTTGCAATGTGAAGACAGTGCCATGCAGTTGTTTGGATGTGCTTTCTTTGGAGTGAGTATCATAACGCAATCCAGTTTTCTCTTTTGCAGCGAGTCCGCAAAGGTGAATGGGTTCAACTACTCCTTCCTTCCTTTTTCCGATAGGTCCTTCATCATAACCCATCTTCTGCATGATTGAATATCCTTTTCCATATTTGTCTGTGGGTAATTTGATATTAGAGACTGCTTCATCTTCATCTTTATAGAGCCAATTTAGAATTTCCGTATCCTCATGGTTTTCCATGGGGAATTTTTCTTTGATGAATTGCCCATTAAATTTTGTGATTGGCTCTATTGGTGTTTGCTTTGATGTTGATACTGTTGATATTTGATGTTCCCTGATAGACGGTTTTCCATATGATCGAGGTGATGTAGGTAAATTGGCAAGGCAAAGAGAGTATTCTCCAACTCCATGATCCTTGAATTTCAGCTTTTTGTCAAAACTATTAGTCAATTGACTAATTTGGGTGTCAATTTTTAGAGAAGTACTAGCATGAGCTTCTCGATTATTAGGGACCAAAGTATCTTGACTGGCTTTTATGTTGGCACAAGTTTGAATGTTGGAATTATCAGCAGGTATCGTGATTTCTTGTCCATCATAAGGAAACTTGAGACATTGATGATAAGTTGATGGGACAGCTTGCATTTCATGGATCCAAGAACGACCCAACAAGATGTTATATGCAAGATCACGGTCCAGTACTTGACAAAAAGTATTCTTTATAATAGGGCCCACTCTGATTGGCAGCATGATTAGACCCTTGGATGCTCTTTCTTCATCATCATAAGCCTTTATGGTAATCTTTCTTTTGAAATCAATGGAGTCCTCAAAAAATCCTAAGGCTTTGACCAACTTCAAGGTACAGATGTTCAAACCAGCGCCTCCATCTATTAGAACTCGTCTGATGTGAAACTTGTGAACCATGACTTCTAAGTACAATGAGGAGTTATGGGGATAAGTTATGGAAATGTCATCTTTATCAGAGAATGAAAGACAAGTGGGTGAGGAGAAATGCCCTACCATGGCTTGAAATTGATTCACATCCAATTGAGTTGATACATTTCAACTAGAGCTTTGTCTAGAATTTCTTTATGGGCTGGGGAAATCTTCAATAGTTCCAGAATGGATATTTGAGCAGGGGTTTTTCGAAGCTGATTAACCAAATCATATTTATGTTGAGGTGGAGGTTCAGTGGACTTTGAAGAGGCGCCCTTTAAGACAACTTTGGCTTGCGCTCTTGTTGTTGCGTTGACTTCTCTATATTCCACCTTCTTGTTGACTTTAATGACATTTACCCGCTCGTCGTCTGCGTAGAGATGGTTGATTATATGATCATTATTGATATGATTCACATTTTTTTCAGAAGATTCACCCTTTTGATAATTAGGCAATGGATTGCGGAATGCTTGGTGATCTGCGTTGGTTTGTTGATTTCCTTCTACTGTAATGATTTCATTGTCAATTAAGTCTTGAATTGCATTTATCAAGGCTTGGCAGTTGTTTGTGCAATGACCTTTACACTGATGATAATAACAGTAGTATGCCTCATTCCATGATGGAGGCTTTACACTGGGTTCATAATTTCGTTTAGGCGGAAAAGTAATGACATTTTTGGCCATCAATTCTTTGAGTGCAGATTCTAAGGATTGTCCCAATGAAGTAAAAGTTCTTCTATTCGAGAAGAATGAAAATCTTTGTGGATTTGAATTCAAGGTGTTCCCTAAGGAATTTTGATTGTTATTGGTTCCTCGATAACCTTGGTTATTGGAAGTCCCTTGATGGGGAGTAGAGTTTTGATTTGTATTGTTCCTCTGAGGAGGAGGATTATTTCCGTGATTTGCAATCGAGTTGAAATTGTTGTTGCGATTGTTTGGAGTACTGAGGAAAAATGGTTTGGTCGAGGCATGATTTGCGTCAACAACACCATCGTTCACCATATTTTTGTTGCGAGTCCAGAATTTGGACTTGTCCTGATTATTGTGATGGTTAGATGAGCTAGGGTTTTCTTTGTCATGTTTTATTATGCCTCTTTTGACCAAAGCATTTTCAATGGTTAAGGCATCTTCAATCATTTTCTCAAAAGAAGAGGGACAATGTAAGTTCAAGTGATAGCTCATTTTTGAATTTAAACTGTTGATGAAAGTAACCATCTTTTCCTTTTCAAGAACAGGACGTGGATATCTGGCAAACATTCTTCTCCATCTCTGAAGAAATGTAATGAAAGGTTCACCAGGTTTCTGTGCAACTTTACAAAGATCTATCATAGTGATCTGATGTTGTATGTTGTAAGTATATTGTGATATGAATAGGTTGATCAGTTCTTCAAATGTTCTGACGGGAGGTGTGATCTTAGATAACCATTCCATAGAGTGTACTCCAAGACTCCTAGGAAACAGTCGCATCAAGTAAGTATCTTCGTGAGCGAATTCCAATGTCAGGTTTCTGAAGTCTCTAACGTGATCGATTGGATCCGTTTTCCCATTATAGCGATCAATTTTTGGCATTTCACAATGCTTGGGAAAAGGAATCATGTTAAGACTTCTATCAAAAGGATAAGGACAAATGTCCTCGAGAGTGTATTTCTTTGTGGTTGTTCCCCCTTGTAACTCTCTAACTTGTCCTTGAAGTGCCTTGATTTGTTGGGTCAAGGCACTAAGATCAGAAAGGGGTGTCTCTTCAGGTTTATTTTTCAAATTTTCAGTGTCAAAGTCATGAGGTAATTTAGCCCCTTGTTCGGCTAGATAGCGAAAATACTTTTCCTTATCTCGCTGCAAGATCTTTTCAATGGTTTTATGGAATTTTGGATCTTGTTCAACCTCTCTAAGGCGTTCCTCATCTTGTTCTTCATCACTATCCATGTGGTTTTTATCTCTGTAATTATGAAAAGGATTTTCTTCCCTATTGTCCATGTTGTTGTTGAAAAGTGGATTTTGATTTATGCTGAAAAGGGGATTATTGCTTTCTCCTTCTTCGTGAGTGTTCTGAATATGAATTTATTTTTGGATTGTATCCTTCAATTTGTTGTGTTGAGATCTTGTGGAGATAGGCATATGTTTTTGAAAATTTCCTCTAAACTTAGATCACGGTTTTGACAAGTGCATTGGTGATGATATCTTGATCCGATAAGATATGAAATCCTATGATATGATCAAGGATGCTCCTAATTTATTGATTGTGGCTTCCAATTGATGAAGGATTTCAGAATCCTGTTTGGGGAAGTTGAACCAAAAATTAGAAAGCTGTTTTGAAAGGTGCACTCTAAAAGATTTTGATCTTCGTTTTTAAAGAGATTCTCTCAAGATCTTTGAAGAATATGGCTTGGGTGTGAAGGATATTCTATGGAAGGTTGTGGTATGTTGTCAAATTCAAGAGGTTGGTTATGATTATGCCGTTGTGATAGGGCTATTCTTTGATAATAAGCTCGGGAATCTAAGGGATCTACAACATATTCATCAGTGAATCCTCTAACAAAATCCTGATATCTGTGAAGAAATCCTCGATAGTGAAGCAAAACTTGTCGACTTTTGTACAAGAATTTTCTCTTTTGCAGTGTTTTCTTGTATCCTAACGGTTTCTTAGGTTTTCTGATTCTTTTGGAAACTAATTTCTTGGGAAACTTTGTTGACTTCCAATCCCTAAGCATGGGAAAAGTATTGAGAATGTTTTTGAAGCAATGATATGAAAAACTCTTTAAGTGGCTTTCAGTTGTTGTTCTTCATGTTCCTTTTGGATGATCTCTTAATCTGAATTAATGTAATTGAAGACACAACAAACATTTTTGAAAACAGTTGTTCTTAAAGCACTATACTAACATGAATTGTTTGATCAAGAAATATTTTTCATCAAATGTTTTCACAGGTTTTGTACATGAAAGACAGTTTCAGATAGACTCACTCTTAAGTGCTCAAGTATGTCATTCTAGTAATCAACAGCCCACATCTTAGAACTGCGTCGACTCACACAGCTGTGTCACCCCCAAAGGGGCGCCCGTGGTTTTGTCTTTTCCAGGCGCATACTCAGAGTTACGGAAGTGGATACCGGATCCCCTGAGCAAACGGTCCTTGGCAGTTATATGGTGAGTGTCTTGGGGGCAGATTCTTCCCTCCCCTTGCACTGCGATTATTAGAATGTTTGGTAACTGACTCGGCTGGCCACTACACTAGGTTCGTAGTAAGGATTTCTGTTCGGTGCGGCAATAATAAACTCCCTCAGGAGACCTCCCAACCTTTAGAACAAAGGCTTTGGGGATGGTTATCTTGCACACTACCGGCAAAAGAGGGTTTCCCCAAATTTGCTTTAAATTTTATAGTGGGGTGGAATAGCCTGGCTTTTGCTTGAACCCACTTGAGTCATTCCCGTATGGTGAGTACTTTTTCCCACTACGGCAGGCTCTCTAAAGGATGTAATTGAAACAATAAAATTGCATGAAAATTAAAAGGCAAGTCTGGTATTCTGATCACCCAGTTAAGGGGAGAGCATAGACCTATTGCCACATTCAAAGCAAGCAGATGTTCTTTTTAGATTCCAAATCACAATGATCTAATCTAAGTGAAGATATTGCTTCACTAAAACAGATTGTTCAATTTTAATTGCATAAATCATTCTTTGGTGACTATCCTAGATTGCTTCATTTTATCCATATGTGGCTACCCTAGGATTGCTTCATTTTAGAATTCAGAAAAAGAAAAAGAATTCTGTCTACGGAAGGCGTCAGACTCAGAATTCTGTGATTTTGTTACAGTCTATATGCGCCCGAATAGAAGCTCTATGCGCCAGAAAAATATATGCGCTGGAACAGAAGGTATATGCACCAGAAAATTAATGCACCGGAACAGAAGCTATATGCACGCAAATAGACGCAATATGCGCCTAAATAGTAACTAGATGCGCCGCAAGAAAGATTTAACTGTTTTAAAAAAAAATTTACTGCGTGTGCGGAAAGAAAGACTATATGCGCGCAAACATTTACTCTATGTGGCTAAACAGTTACGAGATGTGCGTTAACAGTCACGAGATGCGCTTTAACAGTCACGGGATGTGCTTCGAAATCTTGCAAAATAAAAAGTTAAAATCTCTGTATGCGCGTCAAAAAATTTCGAATGCGCCTAAACGCCAGAATTTTCCCGAAAGGCCGATTCTAGAACGCCGAAACTGTCAAAACAAACTTACAAAAAATGTTAAATTCGTGGGTTCCAGCCCCACGGTGGGCGCCATTTTATGTGTGAGTGAAATATTGGATCAATTTAAATAGGAATCAAACACATATTAATAAGACATTAAATCGAAAAGCTGAAAAGGAAAACAAAATGTGCAAACCATAACAGCAGCTTCTCGAAACCGTCTTATCTTCCTCTATCTTCATCGTTTTGTTGTTTTCCAGATAGCTCTCAGATCAACAGATCAGGCTCAACAAAATGACAGCTAAAGAACGAGATTTAAAATGCAAACTATGCTAAATGCAAAGGTTACGCTAAAATGAGAAGATTGCTGTGATATTGAAACTGGTATGAATGCAAATGCTGGTTGTGTGTATGCGTAATGTATGCGTGCGTAAATGAGTATACGAAGTGTAACCAAAGCTTGGATTTGCGCCAGAATTTATAGAGTTTTCGAACGGATTTGATTTGGCTGAATCGATCGACTGTCCGGATTAAGCTTGTTTCAAACGGATGGCGGGAGATCTTCGAAAGTGGAAGAGAAGGATGGAAGGTTTCCCTTTTCTTTTAATTTCGTCATTGAGTTTCGAAGGGAAACTTCCATTTCGAAGGATAAGATACGAATTTGGAAGGGTGAGTTAGCACGAGTTAGAATTAAATAAATTATATTTATTTAATTTAGGAGTGAAGATGAAAATGGATATCCACATAATTAAATAACTCATATTTAATTATGTTTAAAAATGAAATTAGGGTGAGGTGGAAAATATTAAATAAAATATTTAATATTTTAAATTCGAATATGGGATGGAGAATATTCCATTATTCAAATATTCAAAAATATTTAAACTTTAGAACCAAATGATAATTAAATATAAATAAATTATAAAAATTTATTTAATTTAATCAAGCGGAGGGTAGAAATGTTAGTAATAAAATTATTTATTTAATTTAAGGTAGAAGAATTTAGAAGATGAACGATATAAATAAATAATTAAATTTATTTATATGCAGATGACATTAGAGGGATTAATTAAATAAATCATATTTAATTAATTAACAAGCTTAATCATGACCATTTTTAGACGTATACAATATGTGATAGGAAACTCAAAAGTAACTGGATTCTTATTGGCCAATTCCCTATTACCGTTGTTGTTGTTGTTGTTGTTGTTGTTATTGTTATTATTATTGGGATCCATGACGTCTAATGCCCAAGGAGTAAAATAGGTTCTAAATGGCTCTTGGGTTCCTTTTGGGAATGGACTAGCTTCCGGCCCGTAGGTTTCTCAAAAGATCTTTTCAACCTTTTTCCGTAATATTTCTGAAGAACTTGGATGGGTGCCTGCAGGTGTCTGAACGGTAGAAGACTCTATGACACACTTCTCAAGATCAGGTTCGGGTAATTCTAATGATTGTAACTTAGTTTTTAATTTCTCCTAAGTTGAGCTACTTCCTTCAATGGCTGATTTTGACTTATCTTGCGATTCTTTTCTAATGAATCTTCCTCTACTATCCCTATTACGATTCATGCACCTAAATTGCTTATGACAAAGAAAACTAAGGGTAGTTGTCCAAACGAGGTTGACTATCGTGTGGAATTTCCCTTTAGCACAATGCTCCTAGCTTAGTTTACTAGAAATGCAGGCCTTTAACACCGTTCCCCAATAACGACGCCAAAATGATTAGATTAAACTGCGGTCTTAAATTACACTTGAAATGGGTTTGATTTAATCTTTTAGAAATGGTTTCCTCAGTTCATCCTAAAGTGTCAATCCGGGAACGTAGGCTTTTGAACCATGTTGTGGAAATATACCAAATGGCTGCAATTAATAAACCAAGGGTTGATGGATGCAAACTAGAATTGAAAACACATTATTTAATCTGAAATTCAAAAGCACACTTTGAAAATAAATGAAATCCTTTCTTAAATGATTGTTTACCTATTTTAACCAATCTATCTATTTATGATCTAACACAAACTCAATATATTATGACATATAGATATTAACGACAACCTTCTCAATAGTAAAAGAAAGAACTTAGTTTCCAAAGATGTATCAAATAAGTGCAGGCGATAGGAAGTTCAATTGTGATAGGAAGTTTAATTGTGACAGGAGGTTGGAGCACGACAGGAAGTTAAAACAAAACAGTGAAGAGATACGAAGAGAATGGAACGCGATTGGAAGTTCTACAGGATGAAGCACAACATAATCTAGGATGAAAGATATGGTAGTTTTCTTGCAACTGAAACATACTCCTTACTCCTCAAACCACAATTATATTCCACAAAAAATTCATTGCAATTAATTTAGTATCAAACTAATCACTCGGCTTAATCTTAAACATAAATCAAACTGATCACAGAGTATGCATTCAATAGAGTATAAATCTTCTAAGAAATACAAAATCTAAGCCAACAAACCATAGAACAATCTCACCAAGCTTCCTGAGAGGGGGCCCTTCCTTTGGTCCACAGAGTGAGCTTGCAAAAGTGTTTACACTACTTCAAGCCACGATCAACACATCCAAATTTAATAATAACAACAATTGACAATTATGAAGGTTTTGTGTATATATTCTTATTAGTTTAACTCAAAACACACATGTATATATAGGCGTAGATGTCCATCGATCACCGTCGAGTAAAAATGATAAAGAAAACACAGTTTCTTATGGCCGATGGCCACAAACTGAACAATTGTACCTTTTGGCTTGGCTGTAGGCCACAAACCCAAAATAGTTCAAAACAACAAGTATGAAATAAGTAACAAAAACAAAAACGGATGAACTTATTTCACAAGCATCCCTTGTTTCCCATCTTATGCCACTCGGGACTTGTCTTTTACAGGATTGGTTTCCTTCTCCATATTTAGTTCTTGTAGCAAAACCATCCGAAATTTATTATTTCCTCAACAATTTCAGGATTTCGAAAGTATTCTCTTCTTTTTGAAAACATACCAAATATTCTTTATTTCACTAACAATTAATGGCAAGGACTTAGGAGAATGTTAAAATGGGAACAAATTTAAAGGAAAAGGATATGGAAATTACACACATTTGACACCCATCAGTTATAACCAGAGCTAAAGAGTAGAAGCCTCCAAATCCGCCACCATTCAATGTGGTGGAACAATTGGAAAAATCATCCGCTAACGTATCTCTTTGGGATATATTAACTATTCTGAAGCAGAAAACATTACTACATCAGGCTCTCCTGGAGGATCCAATCATTGAGCCAATAGAGCAATTGCTCAAAGGAAAGGCTATTGATCAATCACCTCCTACCAAATTTCTTACGAATAGCACAAAGGAAGCCCCTACCAAGGTTAGAGATAAGCCGAAACTAAAACGCTTCTTCCTAACCCTTATTATTGGAGAGAATTTATTGCACAATGCCATGATTGACTTCAGCGCTAGCACTACAGTCATGCCCAAGCAGATAGCTGAAGCCCTAGGATTTAGCTATGAGACTTTAAAGAAAGGGGTTATGTAGCTCGATGGGAAAAAAGTTGAAACTGTAGGTGTAATCAAAGACCTCCCCTTGACTCTATTCTCCTGCCCTAGCATCACAATTCTGCAAGATACCGTGATCATAGATGTTCCCCCCATGTTCAGTCTCTGCCTATCTCGAGAATTCACTTCAAAGATAGGAGGGTATCTTTCTCTGGACTAGTCACACTTGATCCTAAGGACCAAGCAGGGAGCTAAAATGAAAATAGTGTCTGAAGCTCTGCATTCAGAACATGTGGCCATTGAAGCTATGATCAAATTTGAGGCTGCTCATACATCTTTCACTAAGGAAGAAACATATTGCACCGAGTTGCTAGAAGATGAAAAAGTAATTGGAGATCAGACCGATCAAGAAGTTCTCTTGAGAAAATATATAGATGCTGACCCTTTCGAAAACTATCATGCTACTGGGCTAGGCACCTATGTCATCTATTATGAAGATCAAGTGCTTCTGAAGGTCGCAAAGGAACTTGAAAGTAACCAAGCTTCATAACTATGGACGTTTCACTTTGATGGAGCAAGATGCAAAGTTGGTGTATGGGCCAAGACATGTTTGATATCCCCACACAATGAAAAGACACTTCGATATTTTCACTTCTAGTTTGCTTGTTTGAACAATTAAGCTGAATATGAAGGCCTAGTGCAAGGTCTGAGTCTTGCAGAGTGGATGGGCATTAAGCAATTAATGGTGTTCAGAGATTCTGAATTAGTGGTCAACCAAGTCCGAGGGATTTCTGTAGCCAAGAATGTCTGCATGAGATCCTATAGACATAGAGTCTGGGACCTGATTGAGGGTTTTGAAGCCTTCAATATCCAGACAATGCCCCAAGAACAAAATGTTAATGCGGACTGCATGGCTACAATTGGATCCCAGTTTGACCCTGCCTTCAACCTAATACATAAAAAACACTCTATACGAGTGATAGTCCAACTGGAAATTCCAGATAATGATCAGAGCTGGTAGGTATTTGACAGCGATGAACACATCGCCTCATTCATCCAGCAGTCGGGAGAATTTTCCAACCAACTCCAACCAAAGATTGCTAAGGCCTACGATGAACAAATCATTCAGCTAAGGTCTAATAAGCTTACGAAGGGACTCATCACTCTCAAAAACCTGTTTGATTGTGATGATGCAAGAAACAAAAAAAGGAAGTTTGTAGCGGGAAAAAGTGACTATGCAGACCTTCAAGTTAGAGATGGAAGAAAGCTCAAATTCGGGAAGGACTTTCCTCATCATGACAAAGAAAGGCTCATCAACTTCTTTGAAATGTATGAAGGAGTGGTGACTTGGTCATATGATGACCTTAGAGGATACAATCCAAACATCATCCAACATACAATAGAGCTGACAAAAGGTGCAAAACCAATTAACTAGAAATCGAGGCCAGTGAACCCAAAAATTGAAGCCTTGATGGTGCAAGAACTAACAAAGCTAATTTAGTCTCAGATTGTCTTCTCGATCAAGCACAACACATGGGTATCCAACCTGGTCCCAGTCTGAAAGAAGAACAAAGACATCTGCCTATGTGTTGACTTTCGGGACCTGAAGAGAGCATCCCTAGAAGACCATTATCCGCTGCCTTCTATGGAGTCAATCTTGCAAACAGTGGTAGGATCGGAAATGTTTTCTCTGCTAGATGGCTTCTTCGGTTACAATCAGATCTAGGTCAAAGAGGAAGACCGACACAAAACAACGTTCACTACCAAGTGGGGAGCGTTTTCATATATGCTAAAATGCCTTTCGACCTTTCAAATGCGGGAGCCACTTTCCAGCGGGTAATGGATATCGCTTTTAGCGAATTGATCAACAAGATTATCCTGATCTATTTGGATGATCTGACCGTTTTCTCCAAACATAAGGATGATCACTTCAATCACCTTGAGATAGTTTTCAAAAAATATCAGGAGTTCAGGGTATCCCTAAACCTGAAAAAATGTGTCTTTGGAGTGCCGCAAGGCAAGCTATTGGGACACGTAGTGTCCAAAGAAGGAATTACGATTGATCCCAAATGGGTGAAAGTAATCAAAGAAATTCCCCTACCGGTCAACAAAATAGGAGTCCAATATTTCCTGTGGAAGGTAAATTTTGTGAGAAAATTCATTTCGGATTTTGCAGGGATAATTAGACCGATCACCCTGATGCTGGAAAAGGATCAATTATTCAAATGGACTAAAGAAGCTAGAGAAGCCTTCGAGAAGGTTAAGGATGCTATTTCTTTAGCTCTTGTGCTAGTCAATCCAGACCTATCAAAGGACTTCCTAATGTATGTATTCAACAACAAGTCAAGCATTGTTACTGTCTTAACTCAAAAGGACAATGAAGGCAAGGGAGAACATTCGATAGCATTTCACTCCCAAAATCTAAAGGAATATGAGATGAACTACAACTTTTTTGAGAGACGAGCGTTCATAATTGTTAAGGAACTCAAGAAGTTCCGACACTTAATATCTTGCAATAAGGTGATTTTTTGTGTCACACATTCCATTGTGCATGAATACATCATGGAAGGAGAAATCATCAAAAAGAGGGCTAATTGGATCACTAAGATCCTTGAATACAACATTGAGGTCAAGCCTACAAAGACTGTCCAAGGAAGAGGACTGTGCAAATATCTGGCACAAAGAAATGACAACCGAAGAAGAGCGACCAGAGCTGGTTCTGACCAATGAGTCTAAATTTGAAGGTTGTTGGCTGGTGGACAGAGTGAGATTCATGCACATAGGAAAATACCCGCTAGGCCTTCCTTCTCAAAAGAGAAGATTCTACCGACTACAGAACAACGAGTATGCACTCATTGAAGGGGTCCTTTTCAAAAGGAACTTTAACAATGTTCTATTGCGGTGTGTAACCATGGAGCAAATGAAGAGGATTCTCAACACTTTCCACAGCAGTCCCGTGGGCGGACATTTCTCTGCAAAGACCACCGCCATCAAAATCATGTGCACTGGCACTTCTGGCCTATGTTGTTCAATGATTCATACTCCCTACTAAAATCCTGCAAGGAATGTTAATTCTTTGCGAGAAGAAGAATTTTTTTTGCGATGCCTCTCAATACGATAGTGGTTGATGAGCCATTCGTGCAATGAGGCCTTGATTTCATCGGGATGATTAATCCCGCCTCTAGCGCCAGACATAAATGGATCCTAACGGCCATGGAATACTTTACCAGGTGGACCGAAGCAACACGCCTGAAGAATGTGACAGAGGCAGAGATAGTGGACTTCCTTGAGGAACTGGAGACAAGATTCGGCCCTCCTAAAACCATCATCTCCGACAATGCCAAGGCTTTCCTAGGCTCTAAGGTATGTCAATTTGCACTCACACATGGCATATTCTTGAAAAAAATGTCAAACTAGTACCTGTAGGGGAATAGCCTGGCCGAGTCAACTAACAAAAAATTAGTCTAACTCATCAAAAGGATCGGGTCAAAACACCAAAGAGAATGACACAAAAAACCTCTGGGTAGCACTGTGGGTAGATCACATAACTCCCAAGCAAGTCTTTAAGACTTTTCCATATGAGCTAGTGTATGGAAAATAAGTGCTATTGCCTATCTCTATGGAGATTCCAGCGCTGTAATTGCTCAAATCTCTCAAGGTAGAGAAAAATGACACTATGGAGGTGCGGCTAGCTGAATTGATGGAAGTGCAAGAAAAAAGGGGAAAGGCCCTGATAGCCATGTCCAACCTCCAGCAAGTGGTTAAGAGATGGTTCGACAAGAAAGCTTCAGACCAAGGTCTAAAGTGCAGGGACCTAGTGCTAAAATTCAACGAAAGTACTGCAAAGCCAGGCCAACATGGAAAGTTCGATAGCCTCTGGGATGGCCCTTTCAAAATAATTCAATGCAAACAACATAATGCATTTGAATTGGAAAACATGGAGCAAGAAGCAATGGGGATTCCTGTTAGTGGAATCCACCTAAAATTATTCAATTAAGCTTCAAAATTATTCAACCACTGTAAATATGTGAGTAGTGTAATTAGCTTCCTTTCGTGTTTTTGTTGGCCGGTCTTTCAATAATTAAATTCTACAGTGCAAGGAAGTAGAAACAAATGGAACCCATTATTGAAAAGTGTAGAGAGAACTAAAATCAACCCATGAAGCAGAGAAAAATGACACCCATATGCAGAATTGAAGTGAACACATATATGCAGGAAAAGAAAAAGAACCCACATTGCGGAACTGCGGGAAAAAGGAGACAGAATGTTATATAAGCTATATCTTCATTATATTTATATATTTTAATAAGTACATTGTCAAAATGGCTCAGAGGCCACACTTTTAGAGTATATATCTATATACATTTTGTATCTTCTTTATTTATAGCTACAGTAAAGCCTTTTTCCAGGTGTATATACAAAAAATGTATTAACAGAAGGATGAGTTCTTAAAGCATAAAAAGCGATTTTCAGTCTTGGGGATGAGCAGCAACAATGGAGGCATCAACAAAAACATCTACAATTTCTTCATCAGCATCAACGACAACAGCATCTGCAAGAGCAACGACAAGCGGTGGAGGGAACACCAGGTTTCAAAAGTTGGTGTACCCGTCGATGTCGAAGAAAGGCACTGCATTGTACAAGCGAAACATGAAATGGCATGCACAGACCCTTTGATGATGTTCTTCTTGCGACTGAATGCGGAAACCACTCAAAAATGACACCCATGGTACTACTACGTCTTCTTCAATGTACTTTCGGAGGTCGCTCGCTGTTGGAAGGCCTATACCAAACGCAACATTTGCCACTACCTCTCTGAGGCCACCCAAGTACTTCTTCAAAAATTTCTCAAGCACTAGACGAAGAACCAATGGCTTGGGAACCTAGATGTCGAGCATGGATGTGACAAAGTGAGGGCATACATCAGTATTAACTCTATACTTGTCTTCATATTCAAGGCAGTCCCTCTCCAGAACCCACTTCATTGCTATAATGACCAGAGAATGCTTATTCTTGGTCATTCTTTTGAGACGTCCAATCGAGATTTCGCCAAGGAAGGTTGTCTGGGATTTCTTGCATACTAGCCTGATTGGGGTATTCATGGTGGCAAGCTCTATACAAATGTCTGACACTAGCTCTATGCAAGTCTGCTTAAGCCTAACTCTATGCAAATTCTATGCAACTGCTAATGCTAAGTTCTAAGCCAACTACCTATTACTAATTCTGCTCAAACTGCTAAGTGTGATTTCGCTATTGCCTAAGTGCCTATTTATAGAAATAAGCTAGGAGATGTGTGGTAATTTTCATACCATAAGCATGATGCTAATCAAGTACCAAATTGAAAATCGCACTAGGGCTTGCTCAAAATTCCCACCCAGTTGTGTCTACTAGGTACAATTTGTTGTGTGTGGGATTAATAGGAGCTAATTAATTAGCATAAGTTGGTGGCATTCATTGGCAGTATCCTGCATGAAAAAATACTGAGGTGTCGCATTGCAGGCATTTTTCAAACTCCAAGGCAGAATCTGTATCTTTTCAAGCACTTATTGCATATTTGGGCTTAATCATTCCATTTGGGGTATTAATTGCCACAACATACAAACGCCTAAGCTACCTTCAAATTGCCTGCTCAAGTTCCAAGAAAATCACGTTGAAGGACATCATTACCAAAGGTCATTATGAATTCTTGTCATTTCAAAATGGCAAGTAATTCATTTCACATGAGCAAATAACTGGTGGTACATGCCAAATTTAATGCTAAAAGGTAAGCATTGTTGGCCACCCCAAGAAGGAAATAACTAAGTATCATATGCAAAAGGGTAACATTGTGAATGCTTTTCAAACACACTACCTAGAGCAAGAGTTTTGAGTGCAGACAGAACCAAAGCAAATTATAGAAGGTTTGAGCTGAGTAGAAGTCTCCAGTAAAAGGAAAATGGCAGAAAGTTCTCAAACAGAGCCAAAAGTAGAGGCACAAGTAGAGGCGCAAGGAGAGGAAACACAAAGCTTGTTTGATGCTTTGCGTGCAGTATTAGACACCTATGTCTTTGAGGATGTCTCTTACACTTCTCTTGGTATACCAGAGAAGCCAGAGTGGGTAAACACGCGGGTCCTGGACAAGCCCAAAAATTACAGGGACCAAAGCCTAATCAATGAGGAATGGGATAATATTCATGATCCCATCCTCGCAAAGAACCCTAAGTATTTGAGGAAGGTGGCCCACGAAAGGATGAAGCTAAACAACAACCCAGATTCTTTGGTGCAAAAGCTATGGTTCAGCGGGCTTCCACAATATATGGTCTCGTTTGTGCACTATTGCCCAGAACTAGTCGATACGGATATCGAACATTTCAACCCAAGCACCAACACCATCGAGGCTCAGGAGTTGAAAGTTAATATCTTCTTGGGAGCTATCTGGAATATGTTGTGCATCCCTGACCAAAGCTACAGAGTGGAAAAGATAAAGCCATTTAATCCAACAAAGGGGGAGGAAATATGGAGAACTAGACAAAAGGCTCTGGATTTTTATAACAAGGAAACCCAAAGGCCTAAGGAAGACCATAGAAAGCCACCAAAGCTTTTGGCGCCACACAATGCTTTCCCCACAGACATGCAGGAAGCCTTCTCAATGATGGAATTTGTTTGCGGCTTGGAAACTGACAAGAATGTTCAAGAGTTTCAATTGGGTCCAGGGTTTCAATTCTGTAGGCAACATTCCTATTTCTGGTATGAATTCACACAATTCCTCGTTGATGAGATGATAAGGCAAATAAGGGCCTACAAAATGCAACATAGGTTCAAGTTTCCTTCCTTCCTTGCCTATATGTTTTTGCATCAAAACCCTGATTTCTTCAAGAAACATGTGAAGTTGGCTATTTTTGATGAATCAGACAAAAGAAGGCCAGTTTCTGTATGGACTCCTCTCCTCTCCTCTACTTATGACTATTATGCATTTTCGGATTATTTCTTGACTCCAATTCTACAAGATTTGAGAGGGGAGGATGGTATTGAATGACTCACCAAGGAGCATATAGGGTATATGCAAAACTTCACTCCCAAATGTGACTGGTTTCTCAAAATGGATTTCACGTTCATTCGGATGCACAGCTTCATTGGGGAACCGTTTCACCTTCCAAAATGTATCAGAAATTAGGTGCTAGCCCTCGAAATGTTCCAACAAGTATCCATTATCGACTACACCTTTTGCGGGGGACTGGCCAAGAAGAAGGGGTTTTTTGTCTGCCCGCTAAGCTTTAAAACAATGGTCATGAACAAAAAGAAGACACACAAACTGCTAGAAGATAAGCTAGCTCATCTGGGGTTAGTGGTAATTTGTGAAAAATGGAATTACAACCTCGAAAATGACTTTCCAAATGAATTTTTCAAGGTAGCACACAACCCCCGGCCTTACTGGGAAAAGAGGCGGAACCCACTAAAAGATCTGGATGATCTATTGGTTGACTTGATTCACATTCCTACAAACGACAGTAGGCCACCATGGCATAAGTTCTACTTTGTTGTGGCGAAGTATGATGAGAAGCGGAAAATGGGAATCAGCCTTTGAAGTAGGTTACCAAGAAAAGAAGGATGGAGTGAGGAGAGAATCAAAGATTTTTGGGTATACCACCAAGAGATCAAACAACCCGAGGCCCCTTATGGAAGCTTGGAGTTGGATGATCAATTTGATAAATTATGGAATGATGCACACACGAACTTTGACATGAGCACTGACAAGGACGATGACTCTGGTGAGGAGTCCAAAATGCATACGGGGAAGGGAAGGGAGAAGGAATCATAAGCGTCGTTGGCCTCCGCTCAGCGAAAGAGGAAGGTGATGGAGTAGCCTAGCTAGGTTGCTTCAAATGTGCATATGAACATATCGAGAGCTTCACAGACACTCACCTGGACCGTAGCAAGGACAAGAACGACTCAACAACAGTTGAAAACTGATGAGGTGGAGGACTCCCCGCCTGTCAAACGACAACACACATAAGTAATTATCGAAGATAGTTCACAAGAACCCGCAACAAGCCAGGAGGCTGTGGCGAGCCAAGAACTGCAATCATCTAGGCAACAAGTAAATTGTGCTCCCTCTTCTCTTACTTCACAATCTTTGGTCGCTCCTGTTGTCTCTATAGAGCCCATCACTACAAGTGTTGGCCCTTTTCCACTTTTGCTGCAATGGTCGCAAGAGGTTTCTCCTAGTTCTCTCAGGTGAGGCCAATGGTATTGAATCCTCCGCAAACCCTTTCACCTTTCCCTGCTGCCATGTCTGCATCCACTATCTCTTCGCTCTTTGCATCCATGACCACTATTGAAACCCCTCCTGCTACAACTATATCGAGCCCAACTCAGTCCCCCTAGCAGATGGAGTTCGTCATGACTCCGCTATTGTCGCAACACCCGATGAGTCCTCCTGCTGGGTCACAAAATGAGCTTTGGTACATCCCTCCTTTCTCCCCACAGACAGTCACTCTCCCAAAGAAGAAAACACCTGGGTCAACTACCCTCATGTTCCCTTTTTCCGTACCTCCCGGTGCACCTTTTCGCAGGTGGTCTAGTTCAATCGCCAACCCAATTTATGGCGCAGGGCGAAAATACAAAGGAAGCACGGATTCTCAGAATTTAGAAGTGAAAGGCCAAAGATGCCAAGAAGCCGGTAAAGCCGCAAGTGTATATTGTTTACAATGAAGCTTAGAAATTGATCCATTTTGCAACCATGTATCTGAACATCATGAAATTGCAAGGGGAGATGTGGCCTGACGGTTACAACATGTTCACCATGGGACTCGATTTGAGCATAGCCCGACAACAGGACAAAATTGAGCTCATGGAAGAAACACAACGGGTGGTGACCACTGAATTCCTCAAGTCTGGTCGCCAACTAAAGAAGAAATTAGAAGAGCTGAAACTTGTGAAGGATAGGGTTGAGGTCCTACTGGCGAAGGAAAAAATGATGGAAGCATAAATTAAACGTTTAGTTGAGAAAGCATAGGCAGCACAGGTAGAGCAGAACAAACTCCAAGAGGAACATGCAAAGTTCCAATCCGTTGACCCCACCCTGGTCGACATGCTGTGACAGAGGAACCAAGACTATCAAAACTAGTTAGCTCTAGCGGAGCAGGGGATGCAACAAAAGAGTGAGGAGTTTGAATGACAACACGCTTAATTCGAGCAAAAAATGCAACAAAGGGATGTAGACTTTGGGAACCAAAAGGCCCAATTGGAAAAGGAGTTCCAAGAGATGAAGCTTTCCTTTGAGGAAGAATCAAGGAACAAGAGCTCGACCGAGGAAAACTGGTCCAAGGAATTAAGAAACATCTAGGAACAACTTGTGTCTGCAAACAAAAGGATCACGTAACTGACACAGAGTATAGGTTCGAAAGATGCAGAGATTTCCCTTCTAAGGAGTGTTCCCCAAGCCCCTCCTACCCAACCAGACCTCATTCCAGTGGCTCAAAAACTATATGTTTTGTACTGGGAAAAGGCCAAGGCCTTCTGCCTAACACTACAACCGAAGCTCCAATTTATGGCAGAGAAAACAAGCTTGGGTAGGGAGGTTTATGAAGACTTAACAAGGGCAGGGATTGAGGATCGGAAGGTTGCTACCAAAATGGTGAACAGGTTCATCCACTACCACTCGACTATCCTTTGTGCTAGCACATGCATAACCACTTTGAGCCAGATTATGGATAGCATGTGGGAGAAATTCTCCCGGCTAACTGAGATGGGCCTGCCCTACCTGTTTCTTGCAGATAAGTCAGTGGCCATAGCAGAGAAAATTGCAACGAAGATTGAAGAGAAGTAGCAGGACACATTTGCTTTCCAGAGCTTCAACCAACCCCCTACCGCAACAGATATTGAAGGTGTCACTCATCAAATTGCGTGACTACTCTACCAACTTGAGTCCAGGGCCGGTTTATGTATGACACCGCCTTACAAAGAAATGATCGACTTGAGCAGAGCGCAAGAGAATCTGCGTGACATATCGACACCATCCAAGGCTAACCGGCTGACTCTGCAAGACGCTCTTTCTAAACTCTGACTCGGTATCCCAATGGATGGGAATCTGGTCTACAAGCTAGAGGAAATTTTTGGTTCCTCGTTCCGCAGGCGAAACACCCCTAGTAGTTGCCAAAAGCTGTGAATATAAAATTCCTAGAGCTCCCTTCGGGTGGTTTTGTTTTTCTAAATACCGGCCCGCGCCTCATATGTTCAAAATGTTGTCCTTCGCTTCTCAATCGGGCCTCTTTTTGATAAACTCTGTCGGCTGTCGCCACATGTCCACTTCTCTTTGCAACGATTGCTTCCTTCGCTCTTCTACCGGCTCCCACCATGCTTCCATGTGTCGTCACCACAGACACTTCAAGGCTGCTTCCCTTCACTTTTTAGTCGGGCCCCGTCCATGTGCCACGTAGCTTTCATCCACACACACTTTTTGGTACACCCCACAGTCGGCGCCGATAGTAAAGAATGCTTCCACGTGTCTTCCCAGCGCAAGCTTTCATCGCAGAAAGGGAGAAATGAACCACGAGCTGCGACCTGCCGCCGCACGTCTCTTCGACGGGGGTTCTATCGAAGGGAAGGATGGAGCGAATAACAGGATGGTGATGTAGCCATAGTCGGAGGGTCCTCAAAGAGAACAATATGGACCATGCAGCAAGAGTCACACAACGGAAGCAACACAAAAAATGGAGGAAAATACAAATTCAAACATTCTTATTATTAGAAAATTTGATTACAACTAGCCAACAACATCCGGGCTTATAGATTCGGCTCACAGGCCTGATTACAACATGCTCAAAATACCATCTTCCTACATGCTCCTCAATGTGAGTGAAAATCCTACAGAACAAATCTTATCTTTCCATCATCTCTAAGTCTACTACTTCTAATGATCAATTACAATGCTTTATATACATTCGCAAATCTAGAAACATCAACGTCGGCCCAAAGTTTATTACAATCTCTGATTAAAGAAAATGTAATGTGTGCGTGCATATGTCGGCCTCAAATTTGAATTACTCCTCAATGAATGCATAGGATGAAGTGTGGACCTAAATTAAGGTCGGGAACACTCTATAGAACAATTCGAATCACACTGACAAGATCCGCAAGATACGAAAATGATCCATAAGCGATTGAACTGGCCGTCAGATCAAAAAATTATTTCGGTGCCGGTTCAAGAAACTGCCACATAATTTAGAAGCGATAACTTGCTGGAAAATGAACCAATCGCACTCAAATCTTGGAATAAGGTAAATGAACATGTCCGCGATGTAAACATAGATCCGTAAGGTCTAGCAAGCAAACATGAAGAATTACCAAATCTGCCAACTTTAACTGAACAAAAACTGAACAAAGACAAACTGGAATGAAAATATTTTTGGGTGATGCAAGATTGCCATGACCCAAGGATGCTCCTGCATCAGATGGAGCGAATAACAAGCTACGACATACTGCCACATGTTCTAACTGCCTCCATTGAGGAGTGACACTTGTCTGCACATGGTTTTTCTAGGACCACTGCCATCATTCGCAGGGGATGCATTTGGCTGGGGAACAACCATGTTCTATGGCCCTAATATTTTCTGTTGTAACGGCTGAAGGAAATTATTGTTGCAGGCATCATTGCTTGAGATACATGATCTTTTATGTTTCTGTCCCTCCAGGAAACGATATTTTTAGCTATATATACTGTTTCCTTCTTTGGAAGAAGAGTTAGGAAGACACACAAAAATTAGGGAAAGACACCAGGCCTTTAATATTGGTTTTTTTAGATTATTGTATGAGACTATCAGACTGTGCCATTGTTCGGCCTTTCTATTTTTCTTAAGCTATTTGATAAAACATTATATTGTGCAATTATTGTCGTGAATTGTTCATTTGTAGAGCTTCTATGATTTTAATACAAGTTTGTTGGTTTAGATCATGTCTTTGACTCCTCTTTTCAGTGAATGTGTATGAGAATTATTTTATGTCATTGAATGAATTGTTCAGGCTTCTATTTCTAAATTATGCTATTCTAGGACATATCAGATTGTTGAATGGGCCCTTAAATCATATTGAAAAGATAGATTTACCGTGCCTTATATCTAAATCTTGGTGCATCGCCTTAGTTAGATCTTTATTTTTTGTATCTGCTTCCTTTTCCCATTCCAAAACCCCAATTACAAGAGAAGCTGACTTCTTTAAAAACCTGGAGGTCACTCAGTTTAGCGCAATTGGTCCCCCATGAATTGACTTTCCTATAAAGGTTGTTACCTTGCCAATTTTTGGCATCAACAATAAAAACATGTTACACAAGAGGAGCTTTATAGTTATAAACGTTAAGTGCAAATGGGATGCAATCTTTGATGGTGGATGAGAATATTTATTGAAAGTTAACAATATGGTAGAAAAATTATTAACATTTTCATATAACTTTGTATTTTATGATTTATAGTGGGAATTAGAGAGTGGTAGAAAATGTAGAGAGTGAACATTTCTTTCTCAATAAAAAACATCATATAAAGAGAAAGCAACAAAACAAAAAACTCAAGGAATTTATCTTCGAAACACTTATGAAGGAAAACAACAGTAGGTGGTAAATACTGTTCTTTCCTTGATCATTGAAGACAATATTGTAGACACTTAAAAATGACTAATGTATTTTCATATTGTCATTCCTCTTATCATTTCATCTATATTAATTAAATAATTTTTAATTAAACTAACACTTCCTCTTTCCATTCATAATAATTAAAAGAATTTTAATTATTAAATTAAATAATTAGAAGACTTTTAATTATTAACTTAAATAATTAAAAAAATCAATTAAATAATTAAAAATTATTGCCCTAGCTCGATTGGCTAAATCTTTCCTATTGCAGGAGGTTGGTCATGAGGTATAGTCTCCCCCACCCCCGTGGTACCGGAGGGCATGTCGCGACAGCGCTGCCGGTCACGTTAAAAAGTTTACCAGGCACACTGCAGTTTATAGGGGGTCGTGCTACCCGATTCCTGCAGTCTAATAAAAAATAATAATAATTAAAATTAAAATTATTTAATTTAATAATTTTTTAATTATCCATTTTTCCTCCAACATTAATTAAAATTAAATTAAATTTATCTTGGGTCCTCTATAATTAGCTAAAACTCCTATTTTAAATAAATTAAAATGATTTTTTTAAAGTAAATAAATTAATATTGATTGATTTCTCCAACTATCATTTCGATTTATTTAATTCTTCTAATCTTTTCCTCTTTGATCAAATTCAAATTTAGGCCTTACCTTATCTTGAATTTTACTATCCATTGATCGTGCAAACCAATCTCCACCATTGATCAAATGTCAAGTGAAGCATGTAAATACGAATCTTTCATTTCATTCATATCCCCTAGCACTTTCATTATTAAAAATCTCTCTAGCACTCTTATGATCCTAGCTCTCTTGTTATCAAAATCACTATAGCACTTTTATCATTCAAGCATTCAAGCACTATCAAACATTTTATCATTGACATTTATCAAGCATATGTATTATTTATCTTTATCATTGCATCATATCATTATTGTTCTTTCATAGTCTTTTACTTTGAAGAGCAACCAATAATGGGGAAAATCAAGATCTTAGCTATGATGACTTTGCTTGTTCTCTAAATTTTATATTCTGAGCCAAAATATTGAACTTCATTGCATGATTGTGGGAGCGTATTTTATATTGTTGTTATTTGTGATTCACATTTTCATCATCCACAAATATATAGAACTCTTAGAGCATAACGTTTTAATGAAAGATCGACTAAGTTATAACATAGTTTTGCCTAAGAAAATACCTAGTTAATTTTTCTTAATTACTTCACTTCTCCACACTTGCATTATTTTTTTCTTAATCATTTTTTGCTTGCATCAACTAGAGATTTGGATTAGTTGTGTCGTAAAATTATACCTCATGTAATTTCACACTCTATAACCTCCCCTTTATCCAAATTAAAGATGATAATGCAATTTCCCCCTTCACCTAACTTTAATTTCATTCTTGACTCCTTTATTTTCAATCTTTAAGTGAATTTTCGTTGACGACGCCACCGCGACACGTAGACGTTGCGTGCCGCACAAATGTCCCAAAAAGATTCTTGATTTTGTGGCTGTTGGGACGTTACACTTATGCCTACCCGTGAAGTGTAACACCTCTGTGGGCTACAAACATGTTGAAAATTCCCTATTGCATGCCTTTTCTTCATTCAAACATTCATTCTCTCATTCTTGCAATCTTTCACTCTCAAGTTTTTATTTCTCACTCTCATTCTCTTTTACACCATTTTTTCTCTCAAGTGATCTCATGTCTTGGCTTCTACATCAACTCTTGGCTCTCTTGGCTCATCTAGAGTGTTGAATACTCTCTCCTTTAGTATCACAAGCTTGCTAGAGGGAGGGTAATTACATTATCTTCATTGCATTTATCTTCTTTACATTTTAGTAGCATATGGATATTCCAACGTGTTTATCTTCTTTATCTTGTCAATATTTTAATCTATTGTCTACTTTATTTTCTATATGTCTGTATGTTTGTTTGTGGAGGTCGAAACATGTACATGGGGGTTTGATTGAGGTAAACCCCTAAACAACCCCAATATTTTTCCTCATTTCCATGTGTGCAGGTTGCTGAGTTGAAGTGTTGCAGGAGTTTTCATAGCTTTCAACCTCTTGTGAGTTCATTTTACTCTTTTCCATCTTGTTATTTCATTTTATTTTATTTTAATCTATGCATGTTAGCTCTTTTCTTGTCATTTCCGTCATTTTCATTATTATGTTTAAGCAAAACTTCCAAATTTTAGCCTTCGAGTAGCTAGTCGAATCATTGTGTCTCTATCCACAATTTTTGTTCTTGGACCATATGAGACCACAACACGCTGTGGGGATGTTTGCACACTATGCTTTCATCCTTGGCTGATATCCAACTAGCTTGCTCATGAGACCTCTAAAGTCTACTCTTTTGGTCTTTAAAATCACCATTTCTTAATACATCATAAAACACAAAATATAAACAGTTCCCCTTTGTCACCCAAGCTTTTCCTTTGAGGTAGTTGAGGACCATTTTCTCCTTGTAAAATATTCTTGTCCTAGAGACTCGAGAGTAGCAAATATCCTCCTCTATATTTTGGTGAACTTGACATGAACCTATTCTTGCCTTTATCTTTTTGTCAAAAAAAATTCTTGTCAGGACACGTATTGGATAGAGTGTTGTGACAATTTCTATGAGTTTCACGACCCAACCACTACCTCCAAAAATGTAGTATAAAGAAGTTATAGACATTTAGATATGGGTCTAGAAGAAAGTTCAGTCCTCCCTATCTAGGTCCTGATTTTGAGCAATTCACCACACGATTTTCGCAAGACTATACCCCACCTTTTGTTTCCATTCACCCATCAACAAAAGTTCATGCAAATACCCCACCAACCTCTCCTTCTAACTCTTCCTCTCCCATAGCTAATGAATCTGCTCTTATCATTCCTACTGAGCATATTTATTCTTTGGAACTGAGACTTACAGATTCAAATAATTTTTAACAAAAGAAAACTCATACTATCAAGTTGCTCCTCTTCTTAACAGTATGAGAAATCTGCTTATTTCAGATCATAGAGGTTTGGAGTTACTAAGAGGGATTGCTTATATAGTGGAAACCCATGTCCCCTCGTACAATTATGTCTTGCGTAACCCTCAAGATGTTCAATTAGAAATCACTGGTCACTAGTTGCATGTTTCGATGCTAGGAGTGTCCATGCATATGGTTGACACGGGTCCTTCTGTTCCCTCTATTTCTATTCCTAATAATACCAACACCATGCCCTTGAATAATTTCAAGATAAAAGTGAACTAAGTCCCTTTGGGATTCAAGATTCCTACATCTGGAACCCGAATCCATACCACCTCTGGCACTTCAACTAGTCAGGCTCCATCGACTGATCCCATCCTTAATGCTCTATTATAGAACATGAGGTAGATGCAATCACAGTTAGTGAATCTGACTAGTTCCACCTCTCAATCTACATTATAGTTGTATTATCATTGTATTCCTCTAGACCTCACTATTCTGAATGCTCCCATACCCCAAGGGATAGAGATTCCTAAATTTGATAAGTACAATGGTAGGGGAGACTCGCAGAAACATGTCTTGTCCTTCATCGCCATGTGTACTGATTTTCTTTATCAGGTTGCTTTGTTAGCAAAGTTATTCTTGCGGTCCCTTAAGGACACTGCATTGGAATGGTATTGCTCACTTACTAATCACTTCATCTTTTATTTGGATCAATTGATAAATCAATTCTTGCAACAATTCCAGACAACCATTGGACCAAATATTTCCTTCACTGATCTTATTTGGTGCAAGCAGGAAACCCATGAAAAAGTGATTGATTTTATTTCTCGTTATCAATCTCTATTTTCCCAAATCTCCTACACCTTGTTGGAAAATGATGTACAAAGTGTGTCCATTAGAAATATGCTATCGACATTGCAAGATAAATTCCTCCTAATGAAATACCCTTCCTTTTCTCATCTGTGTGCTACACTGCATGAATATCAACAGATGATCACTTAATACAAGGGTCCCTCCTCATCCTCTCGTTTAGATAATCCGTTAGTCGTGTCTATTTCTGGGGAATAAAAAAAGAATAAAGTGGTAGCGAATGTGGTATCCGTTCCTTTCGAAAAGAACTCTGTAGGATGAAATATAATCTTTACAAAATTATCTGAGTCCTACACAAATGTTCTTTAGAAATTGTTAAAAGTTGGATTAATTTCCCTTCCAAAAACAAGACCGCTATCTGGACCCTATCCTAATTGGTATGATACAATTTTTTTTTGTCAATACCATCGGGTCTCTGGTCATGATATTGAACAATGTGTGCATCTTAGGAATGTCATCCAAGACCACATAGACAACAATACCAGCCAACTGGATTGTAAGAAACACAATTCTAATAAATTTGTAGCCAAGCCTAACAGCTAGTTGCAAATATACACATATCCTTTCCCTTCCCATTTTGTTGCTTCATTCACTCATATTCCTCCAAGTCATGTGGGTAAGACACTCGACATAACATTCACACCATGTGACTTTCCCATTAATAGGGAACCCTCTCCATTATACATATCGAATCGAGTAAATGATAATGTCGTTGCTGACTTATGGTTGACCCTACTAGTCGAGTCAATGTCATCACAAAGGAGACCCTCTTTTAAAATAATCTACACAAGGATAATAATGATGAGTCGCAAACCACGCTCCATACTCATGATGGTCTTTCTATCTCTCCTATTGGCTATATTTATTTGTCAGTCCTTGTTGGACCTAAGTCTTTGGAAGTCCCATTTGTTGTGATACCTGAATCCAACCTATTTAGGGTTATACTAGGCATTCCATGGCTAGTCTCCATGAATGCGGTCACCTCAATTGTCCACAAGTGTCTGAAGTTTCCTCATAATGGAACGATATATACTATCCAGGACACTAGATATAAACCACTTGTGTTGCATGGGGGCTTTTCCCTGGATCATTTTTGGCATGCTCTAGTTGGACCCCTGCCGCTTCAAGGGGACTTGCTCTATAAGACCTACTTTAGGTACAAGACTGGAGGTTCGATCTTTGATGTTTTCTTCCCGCCTTCTTCTCATGTGATCTCCATGAAGGCCTCTATGCACCTGCAACATCTTGCCTTGTCCTCTATGCCTTCCTCTTCGAAGGCTAAGGAAAAAAAGACTCTCGCCCTTATACATTCTCCTTCTTCTTCTTATGTGAATTCACAACCTTCGACGGTGTCCTTAGTTCCTTCTACTGTGCTTGGCATAGGAAAAAGAAAGGTACCCATGTTGTGGGAATTTAAATCACAGGTGTTCTAGCTTCCTGAGTTACCCACGGTTCCCTGACTCACCCTATATGGTAAAAGGAAGCATTCATGTGGAGTTGTTCCTGATTCTCGAACTCCAAGGCCTCCTCCTATTCCTCCACCTACTTCTAAAGTAGACAAGGGGAAAGGGCCCATGACTGAGACGCCCATATTTATCTCTGTGTCTTCTCTTCCTATTCGTCCTCAGGGTTCTACTCCTCCACCATTAACGACTGTGAAGATCATTCCTCTAGTGGAACAAGAACCTTAGGAGTTTTCTCTTCCACCAACAATGGTTGTGGAGACTACTCCCTCAATAGAACAAGATCCCCTAGAGCCTTCTTAGGATGCTCCTCTTGGTGCCCATAATTGTCACAACCAAATTGCGCGTGAGTGTAAGCGTCATCGATGAGCATTGGCCTGATAATGTGAGGCCTCATAAAAGACCGAGGGGAAGCCTCATGTTCCTACTTCTATTCCCATCACCTCTATTTTGCTTCTAGCTTCCTCGACGGATACCGATAAACCTCACCCTAAAAAGGTGTAGGTGTTCATCGCTCCCTTTGTGGAGCCTCCCTTGATCACCTCTTTACCATATCTTCCTCCTTTTCCTGAGCTTGTTTACATGCCTCATACAAAGGTTATTTCTATTGTGGCTACTGCTCATTCTTCTTCTTTTGTTTTTGATATAAGGATTTCACATCCTTTGCTTAAGCGCAAGTTAGAGAATGACCTCGTTCCAAACGGTGGTAGTAAAAAGTCTTATTTTCCCTCTTCATCCTATTCTTCTTTGTCTTGTACCATTTTCATGACGGGTACGTCACCTCCTTCCCTAGATTTTGTTACTCCCCTCTTCTAGAGGTCGACAGTGACTCTTTGGTTCATCCTCCTCCTGTTCAGTCACAACACTTCACCCCATAGAAGTGTATGTTTGACTTGGTGGAGGACATTCCTAGCCTCTCTTCCATCTTTGCTAAGTCCGTGACGTTAGCCTCAAAAGACCTTGTTGATGAGGACGTTCAGGCAACCTCCTCCTTGGATCTTGTTGTAGGTGAGTCAGTTGGTACTACCCTTGCTATCCCCCTACAAGCTCATCTTCCCTCCCCTTATGACGATCTATATTGGGAGCAAGATGACTTGTTGGAGGTGTCGAACCAGAGTGGTACCTCTTCTTTATCTCTAGCTTGGATTTGTGTGTTTGTTTATGTTCCCCCCTGTGCTTGTCTATTAATGTTTGTGCTCTCGCTTGGAGAACCCTTGATACCCTTGTAGGTACTTGGATACAAGAGAGAATCTTTCGTACACTTCCTCTATTTATTTTATCATTCTTCTATTTGTCGTAAACTTTACCTTTTCACGTCAAGAACGATGCAAAGCGTTAGGGAATTTAGGTCTCTTCCATGTTGACCCAATTTTATTTTGTGTTCATGTTCTTTTCTTCTCGTTCCAATCTATTTGGGGAGGGTGATGACAATTCATACATATTATACTATATTTATCTATCTATATCTATGATTAGTTTTGACTTTGAATAATTGGATCCCCCTGTGATCTTGATTTCTTTGTCTATACTTTTCTTGATGTTGTGGATTCTATGTGTTTCCCCTCGTGTGACAACATCCCACGAATACATCTCGCTATGTATTTCATGCCACAACATCTCCCTGTCTTTACTTCTCCTTAGAATGACATGTGCTCCTTTACGCAACACACGTCATTCTAAGGGGGGGCTATAATATATGCTTATTCTTAATTTTCAAGAAATTATCTTAAAAAATAAATTTGGATGTCGTATAATCTCATCATCTAACTTGGGGGCAACCTGACTAGACTTTTCTCTTTTGTGAATGTCTTGCAATGTAGTTTCCAACAACCACGAGCCTATCTACTTGTCGTATGGTCTCTAGATTTCTAGCAATACTTATCAGTGTTGTCTTTTATATGATTAGATTATGTCATGTCTATTTTTCACTTTTTTGCCTAACGTGTTTGTCTGCAGCTAACATGTTTGTGGTGAGATTGTATTGAGCTTTACAAAATGGAAGGCCTGTGCCCTCTTCACATCCTATCTCACCTTCTCAATTGCATATACTAGATCAAAGATCTGCGGCCTCTTCATCCTGGGTATATTCTCTTCAACCTCTTTCTATCTACTTTAGCTCACACATGTTAGAATATGTATTAATGTATGAAGATTAAATCACAACCCTCACAATACAAAATCCTTCCTGAATTCAAATTAAACGTGAAATTTTTTATTCACACACACTGCTGCAAAATTTCACAACCAAATTTCTACTTGCAACCAAATCACAAACTTCATTAAAAAATATTGCTTAATGTTTACATCAGTCCTCAAGGGACTCAAGGGTTGCAACATGGCCCATTTAAAAGCACAAACTACAACAAATTAACATCAACAACAACAAACAAATCTTCCCATACAATCTTCAAACCCTTCTCTTGTAATAACACATAAAACATTGCATTGCCAACTTGCAATCAACAACTTTCAACGGATGTTCACTGTTGTAGCTTCATTTCCATGTCTTCAACCTGCAATAAACTCTTTTGAAAACCCTTCCTGAAGAAATCACATGCCCACCTGAGTCTCTCCTCCAAAAATGAATAAGGAAAAACTAAAATGAAAAATGAATACCCACTCTTTTGTTTGCCTTGCCCATGAAATGAAATGAAACATACTTTCATTTCAATTTCATTTCTTAGCATTTCATGAAGACCCCAAAATGGTACGCCCATTCTTGGGAGAGTTGTAATGCAAAAAAAATCAATAAATAATATGCTAAACAAAACCAATTAAAGTTATGGCATGATACACAAAGAAATTGGAATGCTTATCTCTTTCTCGCTTTTTGATTTTTAAAGCAATTTTCAATCCCTATCCATTTGGGCGTCCACCCCCACATTGCGTATTTTTTAGGGATCTTAAAAATGGGAAATAAAACTAATTTCCATGCTAATCCCAATGCCTCCATTGTTCTTTTTTAGGTATTGTGCTTTTAAAGCACTTTTCCACCACTACTCTTATCCCAGTTGCACTTAAATCAAGTCCAAAATGTAAATTCATATTCACCACATACCTTAACATTCAAATGCTCATGGAAATGAAATTTACAAGCCAAAAATATGAAATACCATCACTCCAAAATTTCCACTCCAAAATTAAGCAAAATAGATTGAAACAGGATTACCACTAGGCCATGGATGCTCCTGCATCATATATGCTTGCTAAAGTGAGGGAAAAATGTAGTATCATAAAATTGTACCTCATGCAAGTTCACACTCCATAACCTCCCCTTAGCCTAATTAAAGATGATAATATGATTTACCCCTTCACCTAACTTTAATTTCATCCTTGACCCCTTTATTTTTGGTCTTTAAGTGAATTATTGTTGGGGATCCACTGTGACACGCAGACGTCCCAAAAAGATTCTTGATTCTATGGCCGTTGCGATGTTACACTTCCGCTTGCTTGCAAAGTGTAATACCTCTATGGACTATAGACACATTGAAAACGCCTTCTTGCATGCCTCTTCTTCATTCAAACATTCATTCTTTCATTCTATTCTCTCATTCTTGCAATATTTCACTCTCAAGCTCTCATTTCTCACTCTCATTTTTTTCTACACCATTTTTTCTCTCAAGTGATCTAACGTCTTGGCTTCTACATCAACTCTTGGATCTCTTGGCTCGTCTAGAGTGTTGCATACTTTCCTTTGGCATCACAATATTTCTAAAGGGAGGGTAATTACACTCTCTTCATTGCATTTATCTTCTTTATATTTTAGTAGCATACTGATATTCCAACATGTTTATCTTCTTTATCTTCTATTCGTCTATTTCCTACTTTCTTTTCTATCTATCTATCTAGCTATCTATGGAGGTGGAAAAACCTACATGGGGGTTTGACTGAGGCAAACCCCTAAATGACCCCAATATTTTTCCTCATTTCCGTGTGTGCAAGTTGTTGAGTTGAAGCATTGCGAGAGGCTTCATAGCCTTGAACCTCTAGTTGTGAGTTTATTTTACTCTTTTCCATCTTGTCATTTCATTTTATTTCATTTTAATTTATGCATGTTAGCTCTTTTCTTATTATTACTATCATTTTCATTATTTTGTTAGTTTAGCAAAACTTCTAGATTTTAGCCTTTGAGTAGCTAGTAGACTCTTTTCATTTCTGTCAGCAAGTTCTGTTCTCAGACCATACGAGACCATGTGCCATGGGGATGTCCGCACCCCAGCAATTGGTTTAAAAAATTCTTACTATGTTCAGGGTTATTGTGATCAATGGTGTTTGAGTGGATGTGGGAGTTGTGTCTCCTTAGTTAGTTTGCTCTAATTATAAGGAATCCTCGTTAACTTCTATAAAAATTTCTATAGATCCTTATTTGTGTTCTTGATGATGACTTTGGTCCGTTTGACCTTAATGCTCCTGATGAAGATGGTGTGGTTTTCAAGGCTGGTAATGGAGCCAAAACCTTCCAAGACTATGTCTTGGTGATTGGGGATTATCTTGGTTGTCATGTTGTTGTTGGATCAAAGTTTGTTGCTTTAGGATTGGGTTGGTAATGGTCCTATGTGAATATTACGAGTTTAGGGATTCCTACATACACTCTATGAGATAAAATAGAAGCCCTCCCCTATGCATAATCCTCCCATGTGGTGGTTTGTGGACATGATGTACTTGAAAATGAAGATTTTTATTGTTAAAGGGGCTTGGTTTAGATATTCAACAATATGTGGCCTTCCCTTATTGAATTAATAATTGGGTTTTGGATTCATAGAAACTTCTAATTTATGGTAAGATTGAGCTATTTCCTTGTGCTAGAAGCTTATTTATATTACTTTTTCCTCTTGAAAGGATAGGAATTTGGTGCTTGACAACAAGTTATGGATGTGGAGAGAGCACTTTTTTCGATCAATCCTTGGTCTATCTCCTTCAATCCCCTTTCTAAACCTCTCAATATTAGACTTGATTGGGTTTGGATTTTGAATATTCCTCTTTAGTTTTGAGAATGTTTTTTCTATAAGACCTTTTAGGAATTTCTTAAAATTCCTAGGGTTTATTCCATGATTTTTCTAAGTGCTAAGCCCTAAAGGATTAAACCTTAGGGCTTGTTCTTTTCCCATAAATTTGTGTTCTAATTTGGTAGTGACTTGTTGGGTCCATTCCTAGTCACTTAAGTTGTTTTGGAAGCCTTTATGTTCATTGCCCAATCGAACCCATTTTTTCTAAATGACCACTTATAAGCATTTTCGCATGGGCTCTTAAGGTCACTTAAATTGCCTTAATTATGTGCTCAACTGGTGGTACGTATTTTAATCCTCATTAGTGCCAAATTTCATATTCCTATTGTATCCCACACCCTTAGTTCATCACATGTTCTTATTTTATGAAAACTTTAAAGTCACGATGGTGCAATTTTGTGACATGTGTCCTGGCTAGTCCTATTTTATTTCTCATGTTTCATGTCATCCTTCATTGGCGTCTTCCTATTGGTGTCGTACAATAATGATTTTTCACATTCTCGTTAAAGGTGAAGTCTTAAAGATGTGATGCTGCTGAATTACAACACATGTCCTTGACATGTGGTAGACCTGATATATTTTCAAGTCTCTTCAATGTGACCAAGTGTTGAGTTAGCTCCACTTGGCGTCAAATAGCATGCCCTCTTCACATCGTGGGTTCATAAAAAAACACCCTTGCATGGATATGATCGTGCATTATTATGAATGAATGAATGAAATATTTTAATGACATCCACGAGACTAAATAGTCTATGGGACCAAGACACAACTTAATTTTCTTTCATGCTCTTTTCTAAATCAGATCTCCTACTATTGATTTTGACTAGAAGGCTGGTCATCTGGTTGATCTTATCCTCCTCAAATAACTGCTGCATATCGTCCATACACAAACTATTTGCATATTGGTTGATTGATGGATTGATTGAATGATGATGTAGAGGAAAAATCCCTCTTGCCAAAAACTTCACAAATTTACACAACAACAACAATACAAAGATCACAACATAAATCTCTTTTTGGTTTTGCTAAAACAAAATAAACTCGATGACAATCTCAACTCAACAATAATTTTGCACTCATATAATCAAATACAAATATTTTCAACAAACAACAATTATCTGCAACAAATTATTTATTTCAATGATCTTCATAACCTCTCACAGTTACACAACCAATGCATTGCATATAATTTGATGGTTACAAAGCAACGTATCCTCCTTCTTGGCACCATTTCACTCTGTCTTTTCTTAACCTTTAATCTGCTCACCTCTTTTACTCATGTGCTCCTTTTTTGTTTTGGATTCCTTTATTATATTTTGGTTTGAATGCATCCTTAGCCCCTTATTGCACAAACCACACTATACAAGGCATCAATGAAATTTTTGTTTTTTGTTTGAGCACCCTATGACCACTGTGTAGCCTTGATTCCTTCTCCACAACACTTTGTTTCCCACAACAACTCACTCCTTTCAATTTATCATTTTATTTGTTTTTGTAAAATTCTTTTAGTTAATCCTACATGATGCTAGCTGTCCATTTATGTTTGAAGGCTATACGGTTGTAGTGGGCCCTCATTTAAGTGATGTGTAAAGTGATTTTCATGTGTTTTATTCTCATTGGTCCAAATGCATAATGTGTCACAACTTTATTGAAAGTGTTTTTGAATAAAGAAAAAGGTTGTGACCATTTTTGATCTCGCCAGCACTATCCAAAGATCAATAGTTAAAATTAAAAATTGTAGAACAATTAGTTGTAAACATGTTGTTCATGCAAACAAATAGTAATGGTAAAAATTGACTTATATCTACCAAATTCTACTGATTCTCTCCATCATAGATTCATAAGCACTCATTTGAATTTGCAAGGGTTCATAAAACTATTCAGTGTGAAGAATTTTCTAATTTTTGTGCTCTTTAGCCATCTCAAAAATGAATTAGGGCTTTCCAGCAAAATTCAAGTCAGTCCTTATTTTTACCCTAATTTTCTAAAATTGTTCACCAAGACAAACCACAAGAAACAACCAAAAAGAAAAGAGGTTGTGATCCATCATCACTCCTCTAAATCCACCTTGGTACATCCTCAAGGTGCATAGTAACATGATTAAAGACAAATAAAAAAGATAAGACCAACTAGACCAGCAGAGTCAACATCCATCTAGATCATTTACCAATGTTTGTTTGTTGATAGGATTGATAAGGTTGATTGACTGATTGATGAGGTTGATTGATTGATTGACAATATTTATTGGTTGATTGATGGATTGATTGACTGATGATGTAGAGGAAAACTCCCTCTTGCCAAAAACTTCACAAATTCACACAACAATACAAAGATCACAACATAAATCTCTTTTTGGTTTTGCTAAAATAAAATAAACTCGATGACAATCTCAACTCAACAATAATTTTGCACTCATATAATCAAATACAAATATTTTCAACAAACAACAATTATCTGCAACAAATTATTTATTTCAATGATCTTCATAACCTCTCACAGTTACACAACCAATGCATTGCATATACTTTGATGGTTACAAAGCAACGTATCCTCCTTCTTGGCACCATTTCACTCTGTCTTTTCTTAACCTTTAATCTGCTCACCTCTTTTACTCATGTGCTCCTTTTTTGTTTTGGATTCCTTTATTATACTTTGGTTTGAATGCATCCTTAGCCCCTTATTGCACAAACCACACTATACAAGGCAGCGATGAAATTTTTGTTTTCTGTTTGAGCACCCTATGACCACTATGCAGCCTTGATTCCTTCTTCAAAACACTTTGTTTCCCACAACAACTCACTCCTTTCAATTTATCATTTTCTTTGTTTTTGTAAAATTCTAAAACTCCCTCTTTTTGGCTGCACCTATTCATTTCCCCATTCTGAAATTTTGCCTCTTCAAATGCCACACCCCCTTATCTTGCCTCTCTTAAATTTTTTTTTTAAAATTAAATTAAAGCAAATAATGAAGAATAAATGTTTATTCTTTTGCAATAATCATCTTTCAAGAAAATTAATTTGAAGAAGACTTAATATGCCAATTTGATGTAATCGGGTGTCGGTAGGTGAGAAAATCAAAGTTCTCCAATTCATAGAAAAATTTGCAAGTAGGCTTGGGATTATGTCTTCAAGTCCTTTGCAAAACGATTTTTCTCCAACCCTCCAAAAACTTGAGAATTTTTTTTTTTTTTGAAAATTGTCGATATTTTAACAAACTTTCAACTTTAAAATATCTCAAACTATGAAAAATATGACTTTGATTATTTTTATAAATTTTACATGGTACCCCCAAGAATTCCCTTGCAAAAGGACTTTACTCAAATCCTTATGGGTTTTCTAGAAATATTTTTTGAAAATTACCCTGGAGCCTTAAAATGATGTTTTTGGAAAAAACTTCAAATTGACAATTTAACTACACAACGAAGTTCTTTATGTTGAGAGATGCCAAAAAAAATCCTAAGCAAACCAAAACTGAAACAACCAACTAAAAATATTTTTGGGTGATGTTGATTGCACGTGCGCTCGAGTTCTCCTACATTAGACACACCGAGTAGAAATTTTGTGAGCATAGGCTCACAAAAGTGGAGTTGAATGGTAGAACCATTCTTTTAGATTAAAAGAAATCTACAATGAACTCCATCGCTGTGAAATGTGCACAGGGGTATTTCTTCTTTCTCTTTTTCCAGCACTTCGTTGACACAAGCACCATCCTCCTTCCACAACTCCATTAACCACCCTTCTCTCCTCTTGTGGATTCACATATACCATGTACCGTCCTCCTCCGCCAAACTATTCCTTCTCTTGGCTCCTCATTCATGGGATCAATCCCACCACAAGCCGACCACCTCCATCAAAATCCTACAACATTCTCCATTTTGTCTACATGATTTTGTTCTCTAACCATCTCTTCTTCTACCATCTTATCTGAAAACAAAATATTATCATAAAATATATTCACCTCATATTTTTTCACAACTGCAACTTTTATTTCCTCTTTCATTGTAATGTGCATCTTCTCATCTTCATCAATGATCTTCTCAAGCCACTCTTCTTCTATCACCAAAATTTGTGCTAATAAATCGTCATCTTCTCCATGCTCTACTGCTACAAACTCTTCGTATTCCATCACTGCATCTTCATCCTCTTTATTCTCACTACCTACTTCTTCATCTTCAACCATTGCTACACACAACTCTTCATCTTCCTCATCCTTTCCTTTCATGCCTTTCTCATGGTATTCCTTCACTAAAAACTTATAACTCTTTCCTTTGTCATGCTTGGTAATTTCTTCATGCTACCAGGCTTCCAATCTATCCACTCTTGCATTAATGTCAACCATCATTACCAAAATCTTCCTCTTCTCATATTGCATCCAACCCTCCCATATCACAGGCTTCTTCCTCATCAATATTCCCATCTCGCTTGTTGCTGCAATCTCACCTCAATCTACAATATACATCATGCTCTCAATATTTTCTCTGCTTCAAGCTCTCTCGCTGCTTTAGACTCCTCCTACCTGCAACAACCCTCACACGAGCTTCTTCTTTACCACCTTCTCACTCTTCTCTACCCATAGGTTCTGATGGATCCTCTCCACTCTCAGGACTACCAACTCTAATACCAAATGATGTAGAGGAAAACTCCCTCTTGCCAAAAAATTCACAAATTCACACAACAACAATACAAAGATTGCAACACAAATCTCTGTTTGGTTTTGCTAAAATAAAATAAACTTGATGGCAATCTCAGCTCAACAATAATTTTGCACTCATATAATCAAATACAAATCTTTCCAACAAACAACAATTATTTGCAACAAATTATTTATTTCAATGATCTTCATAACCTCTCATAGTTACACAACCAACGCATTGCATATACTTTGATGGTTACAAAGCAACGCATCCTCCTTCTTGGCACCATTTCACTCTGTCTTTTCTTAACCTTTAATCTGCTTACCTCTTTTACTCATGTGCTCCTTTTTTATTTTGGATTCCTTTATTATATTTTGGTTTGAATGTATCCTCAGCCCCCTACTGCACAAACCACTCACTATACAAGGCAACGATGAAATTTTTGTTTTTTGTTTGAGCGCCCTATGACCACTGTGCAGCCTCGATTCCTTCTTCACAACAACTCCCTCCTTTCAATGTATCATTTTCTTTGATTTTGTAAAATTCTAAAACTCGCTCTTTTTGGTTGCACCTATTCATTTCCACATTTTGAAATTTTGCCTCTTCAAATGCCATGCCTCCTCATCTTGCCTCTCTTAAATTTATTTATTTTAATTAAAATAAAGCAAATAATGAAGAATAAAAGTTTATTGTTTTGCAATAAGCATCTTTCTAGAAAATTAATTTGAAGAAGACTTAATATGTCAATTTGACATAATTGGGTGTTCGCAGGCGAGAAAATCAAAGTTCTCCAATTCACATGAAAATTGGCGAGTAGGCTTGGGATGATGTCTTCAGGTCCTCTGCAAAACAATTTTGCTCCAACCCTCCAAAAACTTGAGATTTTAATATTTTTTTAAAAATTGTTGATATTTTTAACAAACTTTCAACTTTGGAATATCTCAAACTATGAAAAATATGACTTTGATTCTTTTTATAAATTTCACGTGGCACCTCCCAGAATTCCCTTACAAAAGGACTTTACTCGAATCGTTATGGGTTTTCTAGAAATATTTTTTGAAAACTGCCCTGGAGCCTTAAACTGATGTTTTTGGCAAAAACTTCAAATTGACAATTTAACTACACACAAGAGTTCTTTATGCTAAGAGATTCCAAAAAAAAACCTAAGCAAACCAAAACTGAAACAAACCAACTAAAAATATTTTTAGGTGATGTTGATTGCACATGCGCCCGGGTGCTCCTGCATTAATTGACTAAATGGTTGGTTGATTGATTGACAATGTTTGGTTTCAGGAAAGGAAACATGTCGTATAAGACGTCAGGTCTAGTTTCGACTATGCAACCACTTGTATAAGGAAAATGGTAGAATTGAAAAATGATAATGTTTGACTTCAAGAATGACACATCATGTATAAGACAAATGATAAAACCAGGTCTGGTTTCAAGAAATAAGGCAAGTAATATAAGATGTCGAGTATTGTTTCGACCATGTCGTATCTTGTATAAGATCATTGACTTGGTAGATATTGATAATTGGGCAATTGATCGATTTGGATTGAAGACTAGTTGGATAGTTGGTCTATTGTTTCGTGATTTGGTTGAGGTTCAGATATCTATTTGCGTCTGATCAAAGTGTCGACCTTAACAAGGGATAACTTATTATAGGAAAAATGATGATGGATAAAGATAGACCCGAAAAACCCTAAGGGACTAACCTAGTGCCTCGAGGGCTCATCAAATATGGCCTTTCCTACATTATACATGTAGAGACATCGTAGTTCGACTAAATTTGACCATGGAAAACTCGTTATTATGATGTGAACCATGATTGACTCGACTCGAGAAAACCCTAAAGGATTGACCTAGTGCCTCAGGGGCCCATCGAAAGATGACCTTGCTTACGTAGCATGCACAAAGACTGTTGGCATATGGCTTCTAGTGTTGTCATTGATAGCAACTAAAGTCACTAATCCAGTCCGCATTGCAGTATCTGACTATACCGGGAGATAGAGTGAAGAACAAGGTATCCGACTGAAGTTGAATTTGTCAAGAGATTTGAATTATCAATTTAACAGTTTTGGTTGTGGATCTCAGGGAAGGTCGTTGGATGTATGAAATGTGTTATTCTCAAGTCTTTTGATGTCGCATCAAGTGGTGTACGAGTTAGGGGATCTGGTCATTCGATTTTTTGTTCATCAATGTATGAAGGTTGACTAAGTGAATGTAAGGTGCTGCAGATGTCTAAAGCGGAATTGTTTGAAGTATTTTTGTGTTGGAGATTTGTTTTGGGTCCTAACTATGCTATGGCCGAATTTGGTGGTTGCACATTAAATGTTATTCATGATTTGAGCTGACAGTTGGAAAATATTTTTTATTCTATTGAAGCTGACATATATCGACTGAATTCTTGGTAGCGGATATATATATATGAGATCAGTTAATTCATTTTGTGATGTATATGTGGTGTTCGATATGTGTGGGTGTGAATTGCGAATATCAGAAGAGCAGTTAAGTGATTTTCATTTGTGTAGAAGAGGATTTTGTGAAGCGAATTAAGGTAGAGCAGAGCGAAGTGCAGAATCATTCAGAAGGTCCTGAATTTGATCTATGAGCCTAACTGAAACTGTAATCAGGCATTTGTAGATGCTATTTTCTTAGGTCAACCTTTTGATGTAATCCAAATCTTTTGTAAGATAGTGAGCCTTCCTGATTTTGAGCAGTGAGCTCTAGGCAGTGTGCCTGAATGCAAGTGCATTCCCATTTTGTAAAACACTTATATTTTGAGTACTCAAATTGTGGTTTGACCTCCACTATGGTTTTTCCCTTAACCAAGTTTCCACGTAAAAATTCTTGTGTTATGGTGTTGTGGATTATTGTTCTATGTTCATGCATCTTTCTTTTGATTGAATGTTATATACACTTGAGAGATCAGTTTAATAAAGTTATAAATTGCACAACACTGTTTCATCCCCCCATCTCAATGTTGCTTGAGTCCAACAATTGGTATCAGAGCTAAGTTCCTCAAAAGAAGTTTTACAGCTTGAGGTGGATCTTAGAATGTAATGGACTCTAGTAGTCTTCAGCAACAACTTTTGGTGGCACTTGATGACCTTGATCAGTCTAAAGCAGAAGTCTAGGAATTGAGAGCAAATCTTAAGGATGCTAAGAAATTCATTCAGAAGTTGAAGGATCATATTATTAAGTCCAGGGAAAAGAGAAAGGATCTATGTGATCAGATTAAGAAGAAAGAGAGAAAACGTATGGATGATGTTCACCTGAATCAAACCTTGTAGGAAATAACTGAAGAATGTGAAAAGCTTGCTAGAGACAAAGCTACCCTAAAGCATGAGATGGAGTCTATGGCGATGAAGATGACTAAGGAGATTGAAGAAAGAAAGAAGAATGAGGAAAACCTTGTCTAGTCCCTAAAAGAGAGATCTGATGAATGTAGAAAAATTAATGGAAAATTCATTCAGTTAGAGATTGAACTGTAACAATCTAGAAACAATGAAGAAGAGCTTGAAAAACAAATTGTTATTCTTAGGGATGAACTCAGTACTGCAAATGAATACAAGGAGAAGTTCAAGATTATCCCTATTAAGCTTGATGAGCTTACTCAAGGGTAGAAGAATCAAATGATAAGCGAGGTCTTGGTTATGAAAAAGGAGAGAGTTCCAGATCTGGACAGAGGAATTTTAAGCAAGGAAATATGATGAACAAAACAAAAAGGCATACAGTAAGACAACCTAATGCTCACAAGTTTAATGGATATTGTTTTTCTTGCAATAAACTTGGTCATATGGCTACTCAATATAGAAGAAAAATGAAATTAAGTGATTCATCATTTTCGGCCAGTGTTTCAATTGCAATAAGTTTGGTCACAAGTCAATTGAATGTGGAAATTTATCAAACAACTCTATTAATAGGAGTGTTAGATGTTATACCTGTGGAAGATTTGGGAATATTGCTAAACAGTGCAAATCAAGAAGAAATTAATGGAGTAACTGGTCTGAGCAAGGAAATTTTGTGTGTTTTAATTGCAAAAAGTATGGTCATAGTGCAAGATTCTGCAGAAACAAGAATATGGATAGAAGAGGTCCGATATACAAAGGTAGAATTATGTCGAAAGATGATAAAGGAAAAGGGAAAGTGACTGTGGATGAAATAAGAGATCAGATGAAGAAGACATGGGTGAAGAAGTGTCCCTTTGTTACAGGAAATGAGCCAACACCAGAACCTGCTTCTGGTAATTCCTTCGGAAATTAGTTTTGGGCCTTTGGCCTAGGGGGAGCTGTCAAGAAAATCTTTCAAACCCCTTGCCGATAATTGAAACTGGGACGTGGATGAGTGCAGTGGCTGCACTCATGGTCTACAGATGTTACTGTAATAGTTGGAAAGGATATTATGCTAAGTTGAAGGTCCGCAGAAGTTTCTGTTTGATGACTCAGAAAACATAGTATCCAGATGTGTTAGGGAAAAAACATTTATTACAACAAAAGTTAGGTATGCGAAATATAAAAAGAAACTTGAAACCCTCATTTTCCACTTTGTGTCGAAGAAAAGAAGGAGAGCACTCTGCACCAAAATTTTGAAAACGTGAAGAGAATTTGATGATGAAACCCTAATCCATCAAGTATTTCGGTAGTATTGAGAAATTTTAATTTGGTGTGAGGTTGAAGAACTTATTTTCAAGATGTGTATGGAAGGGAAAATGGAACAAATCAAAGGAATGGTAAAATTAGATGAATATAGCAGTGAAAAGATTAGAGCCAAAAGAAACATGTTGTTGCGCGATGAATTGAAATGGTTGAATGAGGCAAAGCAATAAAGCTTGGATATTTGGAGTGAATTCCCCTATTTTAGAAACTCAGAAGTCGTTGAGTTTATTCTGGATAGATTGAATGATGATATTATAACTCTGGATAAACCCTATTGTTGATGTGTGTTTTATGCACCTTCTCAACATAGGTAGTGCATAGGCGCACTACCTCTCTTGAAAGGTAATCTCCAACAACAAGTTGCTAAAAATCACCCCAAGGTCTCTCAGGTGTCAGGTCATGACGTGCATAGAATTTCTCAATTGATATTGATGTGACTTTGTTGGTAATCACAGGGCAGACTTATGGAGTTAAGCTGGAGGAAAGGTGAATCTTAAAATGGAGTTCCTGAGATGGGAAGTTAGTGGTCAATTTGCTGCAGGTTCGAACAACAATCTTAAACTCCTCTTTTATCTTAAGATTTGGCTTTACAATGTTCAATGTTCAATGAACCTTAGCATAGGCTACTTATTAAAAAAAAAAAAAGGGCAGGGAAGAGAAGAGGTTCCTGGATCTAAAACTAACAATGAACAGTGATCATGGAGGGTTCTACTGTGGACAGCTTCCTTAAAACATAATTTCATTTAACCAAAATAACTCATAGTATCATGAAACTTGTGCAAGCTTGTAAGGACTGCAAATATTCAACCATTCATTCACCATAAACATGCATGAACAAAAGATAGAAGTTTGGAGCAACTTTTAGTTTATGCCCAAACTAACTTTACACAGTTGTCTACTATCAGTAAACAACAAAAATTATGGACAAGAAAGGCATCAACACAATAGAAATCCTCACAACCATTGAACAACATTAACTAATCTATCAAAGTAATCTAAAACATGAAGAATAGCAAAGTAAATCTATCTAAATCAACTATGGGAGATGAACCATGTAACATGCAATAGAAACTCAAGAGTCCACCAAAATCCAATGAACTTCTATTAAAAAAATTGCAGCATGCCTTTACAACAACTCAACTCGCTCTTGAAAATGAGCGGAGACCCCCTATTTATAGTGTTCAAAAAGAAAAATGAATGGCCAAGATTGATTTGCATTGTGTGGCCAATATTCACTACAAACTAGGGTTTCACCTACCCCCAAATATATTACAATTTAAAATACATCTTTGTCTTTTTCCCTATTTTGTTCTCTTGTGGCAGCACTATAGCACTTTTGTCCTCTAGTTGATTTCCTTTGTTGCAGCTATTCTGTGAGGAGCTTTTAATCAATGATTGGGTTTCCTTCCCGCTTCTTCAAAGTGGCATACTCTATGAACTTGTTGATTAATGCCTGGAGCTTATCAATCTCCATTATATTAGATTGGAGCACTTGGTAGTTCCATTGCTTGGATTGGCCTGTAAGTGTATCCCAATCTCCATCACACTTAGTCGTGTTTTCCCTGACTTGTTCAAATTGGGCGAAATCCCAAGCAAGAAAACTCATAAAGTCTGTGGTCAGCTCGCCTGACATTCTATCTTCCATCTTCTTATGGAAATAATGCTTTATCTTTTATGGATCAATCTTGATGGCGGACATATCATAACCTGTCATTAATTTCAAATACTGAATATAGTTTGTCCTAACGTCCTTGGCCCAATCAATGTCAGATTCCACTTTACAGAGCACTTTCTCCAGTTTCTCCTTTCTGTGATCAAAGTACAAATTCCACATATCTACTAGCCAATGATCGTCCTTTGTCAGTGCAAGCTCCTTTTCCCATGTTTTTTGAGGCAACTTGAGGATGGCCTGAATTTTAGGATAAGTGGACTCGTATATCTTTGGGAAGTCAGTGCAGAACTTCCTTATTCCCTCAAGATACCTTTGTACTTCTAAGAACTTATTTGTTGTCTTGACAACACAATTGATACCCATGTTTCTAGCATACAGGACCTGTCAGAACCAATCCTCTGTAGTCTTAGTCCAGTTCTTTCTTTTCTCGAGCTTGTCGATATGATCCTTGGACTATAATTGTGGCGATGCCGAGGATGTGGTGGGGAGATCCTCCATTGAAGACCATTGTTGAATATAGTCAGTCAAATCAGCCAGCTGTGCCTTGAGTTCTTCCTTGGACATCTTGTCCTTGTGCATCAAATGTACCACTATGGCAATGGACTCTTGGAGATGATCTATTTTTTGTTCTCTGGTGGTTGTCCCCAATTTGATGGTGGAGACTTCATAACTTACTCCTCCTTCTCCCACCACCGGTGTGGCTACTTGCATAGTTCTAGATCCAGAGGCATCCATTGTCAACTTGGATCTAACTTTAGGCTTCTTTTCTTTCTTGGTGTTGATCTGGGCTCGGGCCAAGATGGCCTCCAATATTTCTCTTGGATCCCTTGGTGTAGGAGCTTTCTTCTCCATTTTCTTCTCAAGCCAGTCAAGCATCTAAGATTCCCCTTTTGGTGACTCATGACTGCCTTCTTCCTTTCTAATTTCAATCTTCTTATTACCTGGAGCTTCCTATTTCGTCCTTGTTTCTTCTTCTTCTTCATCGGAGTTCTGGATGAACACCATGTGTTTAATGGGGGACTTGGTCCTCATGTGATCCTTGGGGCTATCTTCCCCTTCAACATCCTTTTCTTCCTCTTCTTCTTCATTCCCATGTTCTTCAGGCTGCCCTGTTCCTAGGCTGTCATGGGTTTAAGCTTCTTCTTGGGGTCTATCTTCTTTCTTTTCCTCTTCCTCGCATTGAGGTGGCACACTTTCTTGTCCTTTATTTTCTTTCTCTTCTTGCTCTTCTGAGAGAGGAATTTCTTCATTGTGTTCGGGGATTTTATCATGCTCCCTAGTTGGGGGTTGAGTGTCCTCCTCCATTTTATCACTTGATTCCTCTTCTTCTTCAGAAGGCGTCTTTTCAACCTCCTCTCCAACATTCTTCAACTGTCGGGCTAACTCATCCTCGAGATCCACATCAAAGGTCTCCATAGTATATTTTGTGCTGACATCTTCGTCATCACTCTCAGAAGACTCTGTTTCTTCTCCTTCGCGGACCACCCTATCAATTTGCAAATGCTAGTGCTTTGGGTGTTCATGGTAATCATCTACTTTCTCCTCGATCTCTTTTGTGGCTTCCTTCTCTTGCCTCTCCAACTCCTCAGATATTTGCATTGTGGCCTTCATCTCTGGTGGTTCAGTTGGAGGAGTAAAGGCAGGAATGTTGGCAAGAATCTGTGCCAGGGCAACTTGAATAGTTGGATTCATTAGCACTCCCGAGAGTTCCATGAGAACATTCTGCATATGTCAGGAGAATGCCTCTAGAAGTGAGAGTGCAGGCATTGGTATTGTCATTGTTGCTAGGGATAGGGATGTTTTTAGAGACATGGAAGTAGAGGAAAGTAGAGAGGCGGTGGCAGAAGAAGAATCAATGGTCACAACTTGCAAGATGGGTGGAGAAGAGGCAAGGTGGACCAAGATGTCCATCGTAGGTGGGGAAGTAGCAACCATTTCCTGAGAAGCAGGCAGAGGGGAAACAAGAGTGGAGGTAGCAAGTGGGGATTTTGGTTGCTCAACCTCCATTTCTTCTCCCTCATGGAGTGGATCTTCTTGAATGGTAGGCATCTCCGTGAAACTTCCTGATCTCTTATGTTTCTTAGAAGGTTCACCTTCCAAATTCTTTCTAGCATACACCTTGGGATTGGGATGTTGTTCTACAACTTCTTTTCTTTTCCTTAACCTGGTGGTCGAAGGAGATGTTGAAGTTTCTCCTGATGGGGCAGCAACTATCCCACTGTTTGTTTCACTTGTTGACTCATTTTCAAGCCCCTCATAGGTCAAAGTGATTCCTTGCTACTTCAATTGGGAAATTTGTCCATCAACCCATTATTATTTTCTGGCCTCAACAGGCTTGGTCAAAATATCAAGTTCATCAACCTCTTGCTCATCCCAGTCAATTAGTGGCAGCGAGAGATTGGCAACTGCGCCGTACCGGGGATCCATTACGATGTATTCATCTTCTTCCACTTGGTCTGGTATGGGGAATAAATTGACCTTCTTTATGAAATATGTGGTCATTCACATATAGTTCCTCATTCGCACTTCATTATCATCTTTTCAATTAGCCCAAAATTCCTCGACGCTATGTAAATGGGCGTATTCAGGTCCAAGTGCCTTCTTGAGTTTTCAATAGGGGTCCATCTATGGCCGGGCAGTATGGAGTTTCAAATGGTATTCTTCCAATCCCTTCTCTGAATCATCAACACACTCAGAGGTAGGGAGTTTGTATAGCCCTTGGCCGAAGGAGAGGGGATAAGGCATCCCCACCTTATGTTTGCTTCTCAAAAGGGCATGTGCATGTCATAGATGCCGAGAGAGTTCTAACAGTATTATCCAGTCATTGGGATACCTGGGCAGCTTGTATGGTCTTTCTGAAAATCCTTCAGCACAAATATAGGTTAAATATGGATACTGAATGAACAAGAAGGAAAACTGTTTTAAGAATGCATTGGTGCTGTGAGAGACTCTTCTCTCAAATTCACCCCTGAGAAATTTGATGATATTACCTATGAAAGCTTCGTTGACCCTGCAATATTCCCTCTTGAAGTTTCTGAATTGCAGTTGAGGGTACTTATCATAAACTTTGAGCTCCCTGCCTGGTTCCTCGTCAGGAGCTCTGAATAAGCCTTTGTATTGCATCTGTTTGGCCAAGGAATAGACCAAGTATCAGGTCATGTAAACTCTAGAGGTTTTCTTAACTTCCATAAACTGCTCGTGGAAGCAATCACTGATTATGCCCGCCCAGTAGAACTTGGCTCCTCCATGAAGAATCTCTTTAATGAAATACAACATCCAATCTTGGAAGTAAGCAGCAGTAGGAAGGCCCATCACTCTGCTTAGTAGAGTCACCAAATCATGGTAATCCTCATAAAAGTCGCCACAAAAGAGCTCTTGGGGAACCTTTGCAACACTGCCCCTCTTCTCTTTTAACCAGTGTTGATTTATAAGCCTTTTACATTTGAGAGGGTCTTCGTCCCACATCACCTTGCCATCATCCATGGTCGACACTTCCATTTCCCCAAAGGTAGGGATATGAAAAGTCTTTGTTATTTCCTTAGTAGACATGTTAGCTAGAACATTTCCATCCCTATCTACTATGGTTCTGGTTGCTTCTTGATATGCCTCTCTGCAGGCCATAACAAGCTCGGGGGCGATGAGGGCAGGAGGAAAGCCCACAGCTTTAGCCAACCCACTACTTATAATCAATCTTGCATTTTCTATGGTAGGGTTGATTCAGACCCTCTGCTTGAATTCATTGATGTCTATATGTTTTATTTTTGTGTCAGAGACCTCCTTCCAGGTCGAAGTGACTTTGGAGTTCAGGGGTTCCCCTTGGAACTTATACTTCATTTGATCCTTATCATCCTTTCCACAGGGTGCCTTGCTCGTTTTCTTTCCTTTATCTTTCTCCACGGCCTCTCCTGAGGGTCTTGCACCTGATTCCATATATCCTGGAGGCAAAAGGGAGGTGAGCACAATCAAGCACGAAAACAAGGAAACGTTAGCCAAATCCTTGCAAACGGAGTTAGATTGGATAATCCAACATTTGAGAAATCTAACATATAATCCAGATTGACATTAGGAGTTCACAGGAGGGAGTTTGGATGATTCGGGCCCTAGAGGTCGGATTTCCCTAGCCTGATGGCTGTTTTAGAGGAGCTGCAGGAGGGATGACAATCAGGGCACGACGACTCGCCTGTCTCGACCTGCCTTCATGTTCGATCAATTTGAGGGGTCCATTGAGGAGAGTTCCCTATTTCAACATGTGGGTCAAAGTCAGTTTGATAATTGTAGGGCATCAAGATCCTCATTTTGGCAATCAAAACCAGAGAGGAGCTCTACCGTTAGGAGTTTACTGTTAGGGACGACCTTGATAGAATGGCATTCCAGGGGCGGAGTTCCACTGGGTGGGACCCGTGGCTCCAGAGGGCGGTCAATATCTCTATCGCCTAGGCATCATTCACTTGTCTTTAGGCACTTCGGGTTTGAGGAGGTGGAAAGCCACGAGGTGATTACCGTTGGAAACGACAAAAGACATGCGAAGGTCCGATGGGAGCCACCCAAGGAATCGGGTCCGACTAAGGGCGTGGCTTTCGTGTTTTCTTTTTTTTCGCCTAGGGAAGCTCATCGGCAAATGGGAGGTTGGGTTCCGAGCAGCGGAAGGACGGAGGCAGTTTTCCTTAAAGTTACGACGGTGATGGGATAGAGTCTCAATCACGGCGACCCGCCACGAGGGGTCCAAAGGAGGTTGACCACTTAGCACTTTTCACCATTTTCGTTTGACGGATGTGAGGGAGTCGGGAGCCAGAGGGTGGAGGGCAGTCGCTCAAAGGCCGCAAAAGACAACATTGTCAATGCAACAGCCCTTGGACAAAGGTCTACCAGCCGGGACCCGAAGGGAATTTGGCATATGGCCACTTTCAAGTTCAATGTTACATGGCGAATGAAGGAGCGGGGCCCGAAAGACAGACGAATGGGTTGCAAAAGCTGCCTGAGACAATGATATGTAGACAGAGTTTCGCCAAGGGAAATTTGCGAGGCAAGATCTGAGACAAGTCGCGACTTTAGGATTTCCAAGCATGAGTTTTGGGGTAGTCAGAAAAATGGGACCCGAGCGTTGGAAAGTTGTGGCTAGAAAGTCGTTTAGGGTCGGCTAGTTATGAACGATGCCTCGGCAATGCAGTCCCGCAGGCGCGGACCCGAACAGGTCAATGAATTTTCCTACAGCTTATGAAATTTAGCGATTTTTAGATGGTGAAAGGAAGGGATCCCTTTGTGATGGCAGACTCGGAAGAGGCATTCACTGCCCATCGAAGTTTAGCTTTCTTCAAGGTCGTCGGCGACAATGAGAAGACCCGGGTCCGCAGAGCGTGAATGCTCTATCTGAAGAACGACGCCGGGAGGAAAAGGTTCCGTGGGAGATGTTTGGGTCAATTTTGAGGTTTTATGAAGATTCAAGCATATGGGTTTTGTGCACCATGTTTTTATCTATCTACTTCATGTGTTTTTATCCTTTTAATTCATCAATTTTACTAGAAATCAAAGAAAAACATGAAATGCGTGTGGGTGGCGAACTCACCTTAACAACTCGATGAAGGAAGTGAAAGAAAATAGCAGGTAAATGACTTGAATCGGCATGGGAACTTGTCAGGCTTGGAGGCGATGTAGGGAGATGGCTCTCTGATTGGCTCTGATTGGCTCTAATCAAACTGACATGTGAAAAGGATAGTTCAGAGCTCACCTATTTATAGAAAATAGGGCATTAAGTGTAGCCATTAAATGCTCGTACGAAAGGCCAAAGGTTGGTAAGATGCAATTTGAAAATGGTCGCGGGAGCACTGGGGTCTGACGGTCAGAACGACGTCGGTTGAAGGACGCTTGAGAGTTTGGCAATAAACGAACGACGCAGAGGAGATTGGGACCCACTAGGCGGAACGCTACCAGAGGACGGCTATTAGAAACAACAAAGGGGCGGTGGAAGTCCGAGAGGAGTGGCCTGATAGGGTGGGCCTGATGGGTCCCAAGGACGCTGATTTTAAAGCATTAAGGAAAATAACAAATGGGGACCCACAAAGACTTAAAGACTTTGAAAATTTGAGGGGTGAAAGATGGTCGACTTAAGATGACTTCCCAAAGAGCTTACTGACCATTTTGATCGCTAAAACAAGCGGCACGCAAAATGAGATGACAATAAAATGACCCAATGACGCGAAGGAAAGGGAGGGTTCCCGTTTCGAATGAGGCATGTATGCTGAAGGAACAACACCTATCATATCTCGAAAGAAGTGATTGTAGCTGTAACCGGGTTATGCAAAGTTAGGGATGTTTCGAGGAAGAAGTCAATCCGAAATAAAGAAGTTGAAACCCTAATTGGAGTAACTGGAGATCAAAGGGCATTGATAATATCCACAATCAAAGATTCAGTGACAAGGTACATTGCACATGGAATATCCTACAAAATATTTTTCAGAAACAGAGAAGGTGCAACTTCGGCAAGTGTTGTTTACATTTCACACAAGATGATAATGGAAGATTAGGATTTTGATCTTTACGGATTACTGAAAGATCAATTAATGGAGAACATGTAATTGAAAAAGGAAAGGGAAAGGGAAAGAACAAGTGATTGTGGACATACCAGATGAGGAATCTGATAAGGAATCTGAGGACACCCTTGAAAAGGAACTGGAAATAGTTGAACCAGAACAAGAAAAGGCAGAAATAGAAGGAAGTGAAGAAGAAAGTGATCTAACCAAGGAAGAGCTATTGCAACTTATTCATGAGAAAGATGGAATGCAGAAAATTGCGAACATGTGGTCTATCAGACCTTCATATGAGCAGGACATGATCTTAAGCGCACTAAGTGCTCATCTTGTGCATAATCATATCAGATTGGAAAGTTTGCAAACTAAGTTTCTAGAAGAGATGTTTGAATGTGTGTGTATGAAAATATGGATCAATTTAAATAGGAATCAAACACATTAATAAGACATTAAATCGAAAAGCTGAAAAAGTAAAATAAAATGTGCAAACCGTAATAGCAGCTTCTCGAAACCGTCTTATCTTCCTCTATCTTCAGCGTTTTGTTGTTTTCCAGATAGCTCTAAGATCAACAGATCAGACTCAACAAAATGACAACTAAAGAACAGGATTTAAAATGCAAACTATGCTAAGTGCAAAGCTATGCTAAAATGAGAAGATTGCTGTGATATTGAAACTGGTATGAATGCAAATGTTGGTTGCGTGTATGCGTGCGTAAATGAGTATACAAAGTGTAACCAAAGCTTGGATTTGCGCCGGAATTTATAGAGTTTTCGAACGGATTTGATTGGCTGAATCGATCAACGGTCCGCATTAAGCTTGTTTCGAACGGACGGCGGGAGATCTTCGAAAGTGGAAGAGAAGGATGGAAGGTTTCCCTTTTCTTTCAATTTCGTCATTGAGTTTCGAAGGGAAACTTCCATTTTGAAGGATGAGATGCGAATTTGGAAGGGTGAGTTAGCACGAGTTATAAAATTAAATAAAATAAATTTATTTAATTCAGAAGTGGAGATGAAAATGGAAATCCACATAATTAAATAACTCATGTTTAATTATGTTTAAAAATGAAATTAGGGTGAGGTGGAAAATATTAAATAAAATATTTAATATTTTAAATTCGAATATGGGACAGAGAATATTCCATTATTCAAATATTTAAAAACATTTAAACTTTAGAACCAAATGATAATTAAATATAAATAAATTATACAAATTTATTTAATTTAATCAAGCGGAGGGTAGAAATGTTAGTAATTAAATAAAATTATTTATTTAATTTAAGGTAGAAGAATTTAGAAGATGAACGATATAAATAAATAATTAAATTTATTTATATGTAGATTAGAGGAATTAATTAAATAAATCATATTTAATTAATTAACAAGCTTAATCATGACCATTTTTAGACGTATACATTTTGCCCCTCTTTGAAGTGATGTGTAAAACACATTGCTTCAAAGAAAAATAAGATTTTTCCCCTGGTGTGCTTCTGATATTTCTGTTGATGATGCCCCCTTAGGAGGTAAATTACGAATGAGAGAGAGAGTGATTTAACTTGCGATAAATGATGAAAAATAATGTCCATTTTGAAAATAAAGTCAAATTTTACCCTTGTTTGACCTTTAAAAGGTAAAAAGGTTGAAAAAGACAAGTCATTTGCACTTTTGACTTTAGTGAAAACTGTAGCTGTGAGAGTGACATCGTGACATGGAGATTCCGTATCATCGCCATCGATTCGAGAGATCACGCAGATATCAGAGGCCAGCTGCGTATGGACCACCGGTGAGTCGATCTATCCTCTTATGCTTTCAAATTTTTCCGTTTAGATCAAAATTTTCATGTTTTTCCGCGGATTTAGATTTTAAAATTACGTTTGCGCGCAAATAGCATAGTTTAGGCACTTTTGAAAAAAATAGGCGCGCTTAGGGTAAAAACAAACGCGCATAGGGCATAGATTTTAAATGTTGTAGAAAGACCAGTTTAGCGCATCCCGTAAAAACTAGCGCGCATAGGGTAGGTTTGAAAATTTTAGGGGTAGAGCTCATATAGGGAAAACAAATGCGCATATAGGAAAGTGCGCATACAGCAAAAACAGTGGCACATAGGATGAGTGAAGTGGCGCATATGGGAAAACACGCATTGGGGGTTTGTTTAAGTGCATAGGGTGAAAACAATGGCGCATACGAGATTTAGCGCATCCTGTAAAAAGAACGGCGCATCTGGTAAAATGGGAAAAATGAATGTTTTGATGAGAATGATGATTTGTATTGCTTCCTTAGTCAATAGATAGGTAAATTGTTGTGTCATCATGCTGATATGGATAGAGATGATAGGAAAATCAAATGATTGATTGATAACTTTGCTTCCTATGATAGAAAACAAAGAGTAGATTGATAACTTTGCTTCCCATGAATGAAAAACAAAGAGTAAATGATTGATACGACTTCTGATAAATTTGCTTTCTGCGATAGAAAACAAATAGTGATTGATTGTAAGATATATTTGATATGATATCCAGCTAGATAGATTTGATTTGATTTGATTGATAGGACTGATTGTGTGATATGAGTTGTTGATGTGATGCATTGATATGAGTCATTGATATGGGTACGAGATAGTTCATTGATATAGGTCATTGATAGAGGTCATAGATAGATTACTGATATAGGTCACTGATAGATATGGGTTTGAGTGATGTTTTAAATGATTGATATGATTGGTAGGATTGATATGAATCTGATGAAATATCCTTGTGATGAAAATAGGAGGTTTTCAAAAACCTCCAGATTAGAGAGCGACATTCAGCAGGATGGGATAGGATCCCTGAGTTGACACCTGCTGACATAGCGTTGATTGATACCTGTGGTCTGAGATCCTTGTTGGCGATGCCGCCGATTAGGGTCAATAGAGGATTGTTGACGGCGCTTGTAGAGCGATGGAACTCAGAGCACAACACTTTTCACATGCCGACCGATGAGGTGACAGTGACTCCTAATGACGTGTACAGGATATTAGATATCCATGTGGTTGGAGCCCTTGCGTATTACGATCACAAGGAGCTGGGGGGCACAAATGCGTTGAGGAGAGTATATGGAGATGCACATATAGCTGGGTACTGGGTACCATGGGCTGATTTTCGAGGATATCCAACCTTGCCAGCAGTTTTGGGTGCTTTCATTGGAGGTCTCCTTTGTCCGGATTGTCGGGCAAAGGGATTGTCAATGGGTTGGGGCAGGATTCTAGAGCAGATAATGCTACAGCCGCGGCGATATGCGTGGGGGAGCTGCATGTTAGCTCATCTTTATCACGATTTGCATCAGGTAGTGTATAGAGGGTCGTCCAATTTGTCATGTGGGGTGACATTATTACAGATCTGGGCATGGGAGCATTTTGCTGTGATGAGACCGACGTGCCCCAGAGTTAGGCCACCAGGTAGGCCATATATCTATATGTATGCTGTGTTCCTTACCCAGCCCAAGCTGGGCAAGGTAGATTACTAGAGGCGTCTACTGGATGACATGGAAACAGTCGTATGGCGACCATATCTGGATTGCGAACCATGGGCTACCGATGACATAGAGATGCCATACGTATGTATGCCACAATTCCTGATAGGGAGGACGCCCTTCATTTTGGAGAGATTTTTGGCATTACGGGTGCAGAGGCAGTTTGGATTTACTCAGGGGATGCCACAGGGGGTTGCACATTACGCCCGAAGCAGAGATGAGGCTGGATGGGGGCCGTGTATTTCGTATCAGGTCGCCTATATAGAGTTCATTGCATTAGCACCTGAGGTATGGGCTGATAGACGAGACATTGTGGATGCTGGGATGTCTGATGAGTATGTTGCATATTTTCACACGCATCCCTTTCCGCGGTTCACCAGTCTTGATGAGCCAGCACCGATTTTGATAGTACCGCAGCCAGGGGCAGTGGGACAGGAGGATGTGGCTGGTGGTGTGTAGGGAGCAGTCAGAGGAGAGGAGGTGGAGAGTGGAGACGAGGAGGATTCAGATGATGATGATGATGGTGGAGATGACGGTGGAGAGGGAGGACATGTGCTGGGGAGGTTGGGACTGGATATCTTGAGGGGTGTTCAGATTAGGCGGCGACCGAGGACAGGGATAGGACGACGGACAGTGATCCAGATGGCATCCTCCTCACAGTAGGGACATATTGCCACACTTCAGGCCCAGGTGCAGACGTTACAGGGGTAGCAGGGTCAGTTGCAGAGTCAGTTGGCACAGTCACAGGATTTCATTGTATAGCTTCAAGTGCAGTTGGCACAGGCACCTGCCCCAGGTCCATAGTTAGCCCAGGTGATCACAGAGAGGGATGCATTCAGGCGACGGGCAGTAGAGGCTGAGGGTGTGGCTCAGAAACTGATGGGCACTGTAGAGAGTGCGTTACTGTGGGATGCCATTGCTGAGGGTATGGAGATGGCTAGGGAGGCTGAGTATTACAGGGTCAAATATGAGGAGTTGTGTCCTCCAGAGCGTAGAGAGCCATACCCGCGATCCCATAGCAGGACTCAGAGCAGATCAAAGACACATACCCAGAGCAGGGGAGTGACAGGGCCACGACAGGATCCAGATGCAGGTACCAGTGGCAGACCACCTCCCTCCAGACCAACACCATCAGGAGCATCTACCAGCTAGTCTTTATGATGTATATTATTTTTGGAGCATGCATATGCCATTTCTGATGTATTGGACATTTTAGTTTCATTGGACATTTGGACATTTGTATCATTTTTGATGAGCGATGATTATGTAGCGGCGATGATTATTTTGATGTTGATCTGATGTGGATTTATGATGCGATGATGTGATATGCATTTATGTCTATGTGTTTATGGAGATTTGATGACTAACATGATATGCAGGATGATTTGATTATGATGTTTTATTATGATGATGACTTGATGATGTGTACTAACGATGTAATGCAGGTGAATGATTTATGAGGTGTATATGGAATGTTTATTTTTTATTTGGATTTTTCAATGCAGATAAAAAGATGAAAAAGGAATGTTGTGTTCATGATATGCATTATGATATGATGTGATGTGAAATGATATGAGTGGATAAAATGTTATGACATGGGATGATAGGAATACTGTTATGAAATAGTGATGTATGATAAAATGATATGTGATGAAATGTAATGATTTGTATTAAAATGACATCATAAATGAATTGGATGTGTAATGATAATGATAATGATATGATATGATGAAATGACGATACTGAGATGAAATAAATGATGATAATAGTAGTAAAATGAGATGATATGAATGATAATGAATGAAATGGTAACAAAATGATATGTGATGAAATGTAAAAAGAATGATAATGAAATACTAAATGATAATGATAATGCAATATTAAATGATGATGAAAATGAAATGTTAAATGATAATGAAATACTAAATGATAATGATAATGCAATATTAAATGATGATGAAAATAAAATGTTAAATGATAATGATATTAAAATGAAATGTAATGAAGGAGATGACTATAATGGTAATGCGATGGTGAAATTATAATAATATGATAATGAAAGGATATGGATATGAAATGAAGATGATAAGGAAAAATGAAATGCAAATGGAATATTGATGAAATGGAAATGCAAATGATATGAAATGATGAAATGATAATGGATATGAAATGGTAAATGGAAATGAAATGATAATGGAAAATGAATGATAAATGAATGAAATGAAATGACTATAATATAATGAAATGATAATGAAATAATGAGAATAAAATAAATGATAAAGGTAATGAAAAAGGAGTAAAATGAATGGAAAGATGATAATGGTAATGAAGCGTATATGAAACCAATATGAGTGATAATGGTAATGCGATGATTTGAATGATAATGATAATAAAAATAAACTGAAATGAATGAAATGATTATAATGATTAAGATGATACCAATGAAATGATGAAATGATACTGATAATGATGTAAAGCGGAATTTGTTAAATGATAATTATTAATAATAATGAATAACTAATGATATGGAATGATAACAAAATGATACATGAAAATGAAATGCAAATGGAATATTGATGAAATGATAATGAAAATGCAACTAATATGAAATGATGAAATGATATGAAACTAATATGAAATGATGAAATGATATGAAGCTTATATGAAATGATAATAAATGATAATGATAATGACATGATAAGATGATAATGTAATGAAAATGCAATGATAATAATGCTAATGAAAATGCAATGATGAGATGATAATGCTAATGAAAATGCAATGATGAGATGATAATGCAAATGAAAATGCAATGATAAGATGATAATGCTACAAATGTTTGCATTGTCCTCCACAAATAGTCCAAAGAAATATGACAGCGGTTGACCTTTCAAAAACTCTCGACGCAAATCCAATATGCAGTTATGTACAATGACCTAAAATGAAAATGCCACTAAATGAAACCGACCATTTTGTTGAGCCTTTTTAGTGAGCCTGCTTAAATCATCATAGAGCGTTTGAAAATGTTGGAAGTGTGTACAAGCATCAGAGGGGAAATTAGCACCAATGATGACCTGAGTACAACTTTCATGATTTTTGATATAGCAAGTGAACACAAGCATCTAAGTATAATTGAACCGAGATGACCTGAGCATTGCTTGCATGAACAGACAAAGACTAACCACCCTCTGATGCAAATTCGGAACTGTCATCAATGATAATTTTTGAAAAATCATGTCTCGCGACCTATTTGCAACAGATAAATGATTAACCTCAATACAACAGACAAAGAAAAATCATCCTCTTTCCTTGCCACTCTAGTTCAGTACATCATCGAGTGTGCTCCAGAGAAATGATATCGAAAAGTAAACAACCATTTTTCAAAAATGAAATACTGTGATTCCAAACATTAATCAGATTAGAGATCATCCAGATATGAGTCATGATAAGGTACGCAACTGAAAGCTACTGTGATATGGATCAATGATTGGATGGTTGATTTGGTTGTTTTGTTTGTGTGATTGGTTTTGATGTCATTGTCCTACTGTTTTGGTAAAATCTGAAAGTTGATTGCCCCTAGTATGCATGTGTTTGCCCTTGGTATCAACATAACTTGCTGAAAATGAATATCTACAATAATCAAGCCATGATAAGACGTTATTGCTTGAGGAAAATGATGATAGCATGGTGCTGGTGTGACCCTAAGATGGTGAAAAAGATGTATGAAAATGAAGGCTGAAAAGTTAAGCGCAAAACATGAACTAATAGATGGAGAGCTTCCAAATAGAATATGTTTGCTAGATTTTCACTATTTGTTTTTATTGCATTTTTCTTGTCAATAGACTGCCTGTTTGCCAGGTTTTCACCCTATGACTTTTCTTCTTTTCTCTTTTTTGTGCTACCGAGATGCCGTTTGCGGTGCCTCACCAAGGTAACCATTTTTTCGACTTTTCTGTTGTTTTGGATTTCTTCAAGACTTTTCTGATTTTTTGTTTTTCTTCTCGGACTTTTTCTGATTTTTTTGGTATTTTTCCCGGGACGTTTTCTAATTTTTTTGGATTTTTCCTAATTTTTTGTATTTTTCGGGGCGTTTTGATTTTTTGTATTTCTTCAGGACTTTTTCTAATTTTTTTGGTATTTCTTCAGGACTTTTTCTGATTTTTTTGGTATTTCTTCAGGACTTTTTCTGATTTTTTTGGTATTTTTCCAAGACGTTTTCTGATTTTTTTGGTATTTCTTCAGGACTTTTTCTGATGATGATAACTGCCTTAAACATAATACTTTTTTAGGTGCATGCTATTGATAGGTTCGTCGAATAGGTCCCCTTCTGGCGTTGATAACTTGTATGCTCCTGAACCATAAACTGCGATAACCACATAAGGACCTAGCCAATTTGATTCGAACTTTCCTTTCTTCTCTCTGTCTTGTTGATTGCGTGGATTCTCTTTTAGAACAAGATCACCCACCTGAAAGGTACGTGGCTTTACTTTGTGGTTATAGCTACTAGACATCATTTGTTGATATGCTTTTCGATGATCAACTGCTCTTTGTCTCTTCCCATCTAGGAGTTCCAGTTCTTGGAGTCGGGAAACTCGGTATTCATCATATGTTGTAAGGCCTTTCAATGATACTCTGAGTGAGGGAATCTCCACTTCTAAGGGAAATATGGCCTCTGCCCCATAGACAAGAGCGAATGGTGTTGCTCATGTTCGTGTGCGAACGCTGGTTCTATAGGCCCATAGAGCAGGATTGAATTGAACATGCCAATCCTTCCCTGAAGCATTCACAGTCTTCTTCAAGATTTTCAATATCATTTTATTTGAGGCCTTTGCTTTGCCATTCTCTTGTGGATAGTAAGGTGTTGAGTATCTATGTTGTATGTGAAATCTCTCACAAAGTTCATCAACATCCTGATTTTTGAACGAACGTCCATTATCCGTAATAATAGAGTTGGGAATGCCATACCGACAAATGATATAGTTGAGTATGAATGATGATATTTGTTTTCCGGTAACTTTCGTAAGAGGGACTGCCTCAATCCACTTGGTAAAATACTCTGTTGCTGTGATGATAAATTTATGCCCATTTGATGAAGAAGGATGAATCTTGCCCACTAGATCTAACCCCCATTGAGAAAATGGGCAGGTTGGTGTAAATGGTTGAAGTTCTTGTGCAGGAGCATGAATGAGATTCCAATGAATCTAACATTTTGAACATGTTTTCACAAAAGTGAATGATTCCCTCTCCATTGTAGGCCAGTAGTAACCCATTCTAATCAATTTCTTGACTAAGGTCAGTCCACTCGAATGAGTACCACAGATGCCACCATGAACTTCTTGTAAAGCTTTGTCAGATTCCTCCCGTTCAAGACATCGGAGTAAAGTACCATCAAGACCACGACGATAAAGGGTGTCAGCGATAAGAGTGTAACGAGCGGATTGGCGGATAAAATTGTGTTTTTGGTTACGGGATAAATAAGGTGGTAAGATGTCATCTTTGAGATAGGCATAAATTTTTCTGTACCAAGGTGAATCGGATCCTACTAAATGAAAAATGATTTGGCTTTCAGGTGTATCATAGGCAGGTGTAAATGATTGTTCCACCATAAATTCATAACGATTTTGAGTTTCTGGGAGTTGTAACAATGATGCGATCATAGCCATGGCGTCAGCTGCTTTGTTATCAAGCCTTGGAATTTGTGTGAATTTGATGTCCACAAAATATTTCTTGAAATCATCAACCATCTTTTTATATGGTAATAGTTTCTCATCTTTGGTTTGATAGTCATCATTGATCTGATAGATGACTAGCTGTGAGTCACCATACACCTGTAATTCTGTTATTCTCCATTCCAGTGCTATTTTGAGTCCAGTGATCAATGCTTCATATTCGGCTATGTTGTTGGTGCATGGAAACATCAGCCTATATGATCAAGGAATGGTATGTCCTTGAGGGGTGACGAAAAGTATGCCTGCCCCCGATCCATGTTGAGTGAAAGAACCATCAAAATATAGAGACCATGTTTGTTTAGATTCTACAGTGAAGACATCAGCATCTAGAAATTCAATGTGCAGGGGATGATCCGCTTGTAATGGTGCTTCAGCTAATTGATCGGCGATAACTTGTCCTTTGATTGCCTTGCGATCCACATAATGTATGTCAAACTCACTCAGAATCATTACCCACTTTGCTAACCTTCCTGTCAATGAAGCTTTGCTTAACAAGTACTTGAGTGGATCAATCTTTGAAACTAGATTGATCGTATGGGTTAGCATGTAATGTCGAAACTTTTGTGAAGCAAAAACTACTTCCAGACAAGCCTTCTCAATTGAAGTGTAGTTGAGTTCATGACTTGTCAATGTTCTACTGATGTAGTAGATTGCACGTTCCTTTCCTGTAGAGTCTTCTTGTGCTAACAGTGCCCCCAGAGATGTCTCTGTTGCGGCAATATATAAGATGAGTGGTTTGTCTGGATTTAGTGGTATGAGAACTGGTGGAGTCATCAGATACTGTTTGATTTGTTGAAATTCTAATTCACATTTGTCATCCCATTTGAAAGGAACATTCTTATGTAGTAGATGTGTGAAAGGTAAACTTTTATTTGCCAATTGTGCGATGAACCTCCGTATAGATTGAAGTCGTCCTTGTAGTGATCTCAACTGACTAATGTTCTTTGGTGGAGGAATTTCCATAATTGCTTGTACTTTTGCAGGATCCACTTCAATTCCTTTTTCTGAAATAATGTACCCCAAGAGTTTTCCAGATTTGACCCCAAAAACACATTTCTTAGGGTTGAGGCGAACTTTGAATTTCTCTAGTCTTGCAAATATTTTGGATAATATTTCAAGATGCCCTTCTCTGGTGTATGATTTTGCCAATATGTCATCCACATAATCTTCCATGAAGACATGCATCATGTCATGAAAGATTGTAGTCATGGCTCTTTGGTAGGTAGCCCCAGCATTCTTTAGGCCAAAAGGCATGACGTTCCAACAATAAGTTCCCCATGGACATGTGAAAGCTGTTTTCTCCTGGTCTTCAGGTGCAATCTTGATTTGGTTATATCCAGAAAAACCATCCATTAATGAATACATGGCATGGCCAGCTGTCAGATCAACTATAGTGTCGATGTTTGGTAATGGGAAGTCATCCTTAGGACATGCTTTATTGAGATCTCTGATGTTTGTGCATATTCTTACTTTTATCAGTTTGGATACAATGTTGGAGATCCATTCTGCATAGTCGATTGGTTTGATGAAGCCCACATCAAGAAGTTTTCTCAGTTCTTCCTTAACCAATAATGCAACATGAGGGTGCATCTTTCTGAGTTTTTGTTTCATCGGCTTGGCCCCTAGTTTGATAGACAAGTGATGCATGATAAGATCAGGATCAAGACCAGGCATGTCAGCATAAGACCATGCAAAATTGACCTGATTTGCTTTCAGGAATTCCATGAAATCTGGTATTTCTTTCTCTGTCATTGATGCAGCTAACTGTAAAATTCTTGGTTTGTCTGAAGTCTCAAGATCAACAACATTTGTAGGCTCAATCAAAATAGGCGATCGTTCATGGTAGTGCTCCGGGAGAGTGTCAAGATTCCCATCGTCTGGTGCCTCAAAGAGGTTTTCACCATCAGATATGCTCTTTATTTTATCTTTTGTTTGATCTAATACTGCCAGATTCTGGTTTTCACCATTAGATCTTTCTTTTTTGTTTTTACTTTTGCAGCTGGGAAACTTGACACTCTCCTGATCAAAAACTCTATGTCAAAAATCGTTGGTGGAACAATCATTTGTATCCTCTGCGGAAAGGAAGTTTATGATAACTTCATCACTTGGAAACATAGGTATGTCAATAGGTTCGGTTGAATCCCAATCAATGAGATCAGGATGAACTAAAGGGAGAGTATCGTCAGGTTGTGTGAAATCGGCTATGGTTAAGGTCATAACAAAGTGGTCTGTAGGATCCGAGGTACGAGGTAGGTCAATGATGATACTGTCCTCATGATAGTCTTGTTCGTTTAGATCTGATTCAGTATCACTAGAATCATAGTTGACTTGTGGTTCAGATTCTTGAGGTTGGGACCCTGAACCTTGTCCTTCAATTAGAGTTGGGGCATATTGGTGTATTACATCAACTTCTTTGTCCCTCCAGAACTCATTATTGTAAATGGTGCCCCATTCATATTCAGCAGAGTTTGTGTCAGAATTGTTGTCTAGGAAGTTTTAAACTATTGTCAAACATGCTTCTTGTGAATCTGAGCCTTCTTGCAATGCGAAGACAGTGTCATGCTTGGATGTGCTTTCTTTGGAGTGAGTATCATAACCCAATCCAGTTTTCTCTTTTGCAACGAGTCCGCGGAGGTGAATGGGTTCAACTACTCCTTCCTTCCTTTTTCCGATAGGCCCTTCATCATAACCCATCTTCTGCATGATTGAATACCCTTTTCCATATTTGTCTGTGCGTAATTTGACATTAGAGACTGCTTCATCTTCATCTTTATAGAGCCAACTTAGAATTTCCGTATCCTGAGGATTTTCCATGGGGAATTTTTCTTTGATGAATTGCCCATTAAATTTTGTGATTGGCTCTATTCATGTTTGCTTTGATGTTGATGCTGCTGATATTTGATGTTCCCTGATAGACGGTTGTCCATGTGATCGAGGTGATGTAGGTAAATTGGCAAGGCAAAGAGAGTATTCTCCAACGCCATGATCCTTGAATTTCAGCTTTTTGTCAAGACTATTGGTCAATTGACTAATTTGTGTGTCAATTTTTAGAGAAGTACTAGCATGAGCTTCTCGATTATTAGGGACCAAAGTATCTTGACTGGCTTTTATGTTGGCACAAGTTTGAATGTTGGAATTATCAGTAGGTATCGTGATTTCCTATCCATCATAAGGAAATTTGAGACATTGATGATAAGTTGATGGGACAACTTGCATTTCATGGATCCAAGGACGACCCAACAAGATGTTATATGCAAGATCACGGTCCAGTACTTGAAAAAAATTATTTTTTATAACAGGGCCCACTCTGATTGGTAGCATGATTAGACCCTTGAATGTTCTTTCTTCATCATCATAAGCCTTTATGGTAATCTTTCTTCTGAAATCAATGGAGTCCTCAGAAAATCCTAAGGCTTTGACCAACTTCAAGGTACAGATGTTCAAACCAGCGCCTCCATCTATTAGAACTCGTCTGATGCGAAACTTGTGAACCATGACTTCTAAGTACAATGAGGAGTTATGGGGATGAGTTATGGAAACGTCATCTTTATCAGAGAATGAAAGACAAGTGGGTGAGGACAAATTCCCTACCATGGCTTGAAATTGATTCACATCCAATTCAGTTGATACATTAGTTTCAATGAGGGCTTTGTCTAGAATTTCTTTATGGGCTGGGGAAATCTTCAATAGTTCCAGAATGGAAATTTGAGCGGGGGTTTTTCGAAGCTGATTAACCAAATCATATTTATGTTGAGGTGGAGGTTCAGTGGACTTTGAAGAGGCTCCCTTTAAGACAACTTTGGCTTGCGCTCTTTTTGTTGCGTTGACTTCTCTATATTCAACCTTCTTGTTGACTTTACTGACATTTACCTGCTTGTCGTCTCCGTAGAGATGGTTGATTATATGATCATCATTGATATGATTCACATTTTTTTCAAAAGATTCACCCTTTTGATAATTAGGCAATGGATTGTAGAATGCTTGGTGATCTGCGTTGGTTTGTTGATTTCCTTCTACTGTAATGATTTCATTGTCAATTAAGTCTTGAATTGCATTTTTCAAGGCTTGGCAATTGTTTTTGCGATGACCTTTACACCGATGATAATCACAATAGTATGCCTCATTCCATGATGGAGGATTTACACTGGGTTCATAATTTCGTTGAGGCGGAAAAGTAATGACATTTTTAGCCATCAACTCTTTGAGTGCGGATTCTAAGGATTGTCCCAATGAAGTAAAAGTTCTTCTATTCGAGAAGAATGAAAATCTTTGTGGATTTGAATTCGAGGTGTTCCCTAAGGAATTTTGATTGTTATTGGTTCCTCGGTAACCTTGGTTATTGGAAGTCCCTTGATGGGGAGTCGAGTTTTGATTTGTATTGTTCCTCTGAGGAGGAGGATTATTTCCGTGATTTGTAATCGAGTTGACATTGTTGTTGCGACTGTTTGGAGTACTGAGGACAAATGGTTTGGTCGAGGCATGATTCGCGTCAACAACACCATCGTTCACCATATTTTTGTTGTGAGTCCAGAATTTGGACTTGTCCTGATTATTGTGATGGTTAGATGAGCTAGGATTTTCTTTGTCATGTTTTATTATGCCTCTTTTGACCAAAGCATTTTCAATGGTTAAGGCATCTTCAATCATTTTCTCAAAAGAAGGACATTGTAAGTTCAAGTGATAGCTCATTTCTGAATTTAAACTGTTGATGAAAGTAACCATCTTTTCCTTTTCAAGAACAGGACGTGGATATCTGGAGAACATTCTTCTCCATCTCTGAAGAAATGTAATGAAAGGTTCACCAGGTTTCTGTGCAACTTTACAAAGATCTATCATGGTGATCTGATGTTGTATGTTGTAAGTATATTGTGATATGAATAGGTTGATCAATTCTTCAAATGTTCTGACGGGAGGTGTGATCTTAGATAACCATTCCATAGAGTGTACTCCAAGACTCCTAGGAAACAGTCGCATCAAGTAAGTATCTTCGTGAGCGAATTCCAATGTCAGGTTTCTGAAGTCTCTAACGTGATCGATTGGATCCATTTTCCCATTATAGCGATCAAATTTTGGCATTTCACAATGCTTGGGAAAAGGAATCATGTTTAAACGTCTGTCAAAAGGATAAGGACAAATGTCCTCGAGAGTGTATTTCTTTGTGGTTGTTCCCCCTTGTAATTCTCTAACTTGTCCTTTAAGTGCCTTGATTTGTTGGGTCAAGGCACTAAGATCAGAAAGGGGTGTCTCTTCGGGTTTGTTTTTCAAGTTTTCAGTGTCAAAGTCTGAGGCAATTTAGCCCCTTGTTCGGCTAGATAGCGAAAATATTTTTCCTTATCTTGCTGCAAGATCTTTTCAATGGCTTTATGGAATTTTGGATCTTGTTCAGCCTCTCTAAGGCATTCCTCATCTTGTTCTCCATCACTATCCATGTGGTTTTTATCTCTGTAATTATGAAAAGGATTTTCTTCCCTATTGTCCGTGTTGTTTGTTGAAAAGTGGATTTTGATTTATGCTGAAAAGGGGATTACTGCTTTCTCCTTCTTCGCGAGTGTTCTGAATATGAATTTATTTTTGGATTGTATCCTTTAGTTTGTTGTGTTGAGATCTTGTGGAGATAGGCATATGTTTTTCAAAATTTCCTCTAAACTTACATCACGGTTTTGACAATTGTGATGGTGATGATATCTTGATCCGATAAGATATGGAATCCTATGATATGATCAAGGATGCTCCTAATTTATTGATTGTGGCTTCCAATTGATGAAGGATTTCAGAATCCTGTTTGGGGAAGTTGAACCAAAAATTAGAAAGTTGTTTTGAAAGGTGCACTCTAAAAGATTTTGATCTTCGTTTTTAAAGAGATTCTCTCAAGATCTTTGAAGAATATGGCTTGGATGTGAAGGATATTCTATGGAAGGTTGTGGTATGTTGTCAAATTCAAGAGGTTGGTTATGATTATGCTGTTGTGATAGAGCTATTCTTTGATAATAAGCTCAGGAATCTAAGGGATCTACAACATATTCATCAGTGAATCCTCTAACAAAATCCTGATATCTGTGAAGAAATCCTCGATAGTGAAGCAAGACTTGTCGACTTTTGTACAAGAATTTTCTCTTTTGCAGTGTTTTCTTGTATCCTAACGGTTTCTTAGGTTTTCTGATTCTCTTGGAAACTGATTTCTTGGGAAACTTTGTTGACTTCCAATCCCTAAGCATGGGAAAAGTATTGGGAATGTTTTTGAACCAATGGTATGAAAAATTCTTAAGTGGCTTTCAGTTGTTGTTCTTCATGTTCCTTTTGGATGATCTCTTTATCTGAATTTAATGTAATGGAAGACACAACAAACATTTTTTTTTAAAACAGTTGTTCTTAAAGCCCTATACTAACATGAATTGTTTGATCAAGAAATTTTTTTCATCAAATGTTTTCACAAGTTTTTGTACATGAAAGACAGTTCAAATAGACTCACTCTTAAGTGCTCAAGTAGGTCATTCTAGTAATCAACAACCCACATCTTAGAACTGCGTCGACTCACACAGCCGTGTCACCCCCGAAGGGGCGCCCATGTTTTTGTCTTTTCCAGGCGCGTTCTCAGAGTTACGGAAGTGGATACTGGATCCCCTGAGCAAACAGTCATTGGCAGTTATATGGTGAGTATCTTGGGGGCAGATTCTTCCCTCCCCTTGCACTGTGATTATCAGAATGTTTGGCAACTGACTCGGCTGGCCACTACACTAGGTTCGTAGTAAGGATTTCCGTTCGGTGCGGCAATAATAAACTCCCTTAGGAGACCTCCCAACCTTTAGAACAAAGGTTTTGGGGATGGTTATCTTGCACACTACCAGCAAAAGAGGGTTTCCCCATATTTTCTTTAAATTTTATAGTGGGGTGGAATAGCCTGGCTTTGGCTTGAACCCACTTGAGTCGTTCCCGTAGGGTGAGTACATTTTCCCACTATAGCAGGCTCTCTAAAGGATGTAATTGAAACAATAAAATTGCATGAAAATTAAAAGGCAAGTCTGGTATTCTGATCACCCAGTTAAGGGGAGAGCATAGACCTATTGCCACATTCAAATTAAGCAGATGTTCTTTTTAGATTCCAAATCACAATGATCTAATCTAAGTGAAGATATTGCTTCACAAAAATAGATTGTTCAATTTTAACTGCATAAATCATTGTTTGGTGACTATCCTAGATTGCTTCATTTTATTTATATGTGGCTACCCTAGGATTGCTTCATTTTAGAATTCAGAAAAAAGAAAAAAGAAAAAAAATTATGTCTGCGGAAGGCGTCAGACTCAGAATTCTGTGATTTTGTTACAGTCTATATGTGCCCGAACAGAAGCTCTATGTGCCAGAAAATATATGCGCCGGAATAGAAGCTAAATGCGCCAGAAAAGATGCTATATGCGCCGAAACATTTTGCTATATGCGCTCAAACAGATGCAATATCCGCCTAAACAAAAACTAGATGTGCCGCAATAATGATTTAACTGTTTTAAAAATAGTTACTGCATATGCGGAAAGAAAGACTATATGTGCGCAAACATTTACTCTATGTGCGTAAACAGTTACGGGATGCGCGTTAACAGTCATGGGATGCTTGTTAACAGTCACGGGATGCACGTTAACAATCACGGGATGCGCTTCGAAATCCTGCAAAATAAAAAGTTAAAATCTCCGTATGCGCGTCAGAAAATTTCGAATGCGCCTAAACGTCATAATTTTCCCGAAAAGCCGATTCCAGAACGCAGAAACTGTCAAAACAAACTTACAGAAAATGTTAAATTCGTGGGTTCCAGCCCCACGGTGGGCGCCATTTTATGTGTGTATGAAAATATGGATCAATTTAAATAGAAATCAAACACATATTAATAAGACATTAAATCGAAAAGCTAAAAAAGGAAAACAAAATGTGCAAACCGTAACAGCAGCTTCTCGAAACCGTCTTATCTTCCTCTATCTTCAGCGTTTTGTTGTTTTCCAGATAGCTCTTAGATCAACAGATCAGGCTCAACAAAATGACAGCTAAAGAACGAGATTTAAAATGCAAACTATGCTAAGTGCAAAGCTATGCTAAAATGAGAAGATTGTTGTGATATTGAAACTGGTATGAATGCAAATGTTGGTTGTGTGTATGCGTAGTGTATGCGTGCATAAATGAGTATACGAAGTGTAACCAAAGCTTGGATTTGCGCCGGAATTTATAGAATTTTCGAACGTATTTGATTGGCTGAATCGATCGACGGTCCGGATTAAGCTTGTTTCGAACGGACGGCGGGAGATCTTGGAAAGTGGAAGAGAAGGATGGAAGGTTTCCCTTTTCTTTCAATTTCGTCATTGAGTTTCGAAGGGAAACTTCCATTTCGAAGGATGAGATGCGAATTTGGAAGGGTGAGTTAGCACGAGTTATAAATTAAATAAAATAAATTTATTTAATTCAGAAGTGGAGATGAAAATGGAAATCCACATAATTAAATAACTCATATTTAATTATGTTTAAAAATGAAATTAGGGTGAGGTGGAAAATATTAAATAAAATATTTAGTATTTTAAATTCGAATATGGGACGGAGAATATTCCATTATTCAAATATTTAAAAATATTTAAACTTTAGAACCAAATGATAATTAAATATAAATAAATTATACAAATTTATTTAATTTAATCAAGCGGAGGGTAGAAATGTTAGTAATTAAATAAAATTATTTATTTAATTTAAGGTAGAATAATTTAGAAGATGAACGATATAAATAAATAATTAAATTTATTTATATGTAGATTAGAGGAATTAATTAAATAAATCATATTTAATTAATTAACAAGCTTAATCATGACCATTTTTAGACGTATACAGAATGCATCAAGGAAACCTTGGACTCTGAGTCTCAGAGCAAGGAGGAAGAAGAAGTGATCCTACACCTGAAGAAACAATACAGATTATCACTTACCAAGCTAAAAGGGCACATGAATGAATTAAGGCAATGCATAAGCACAACAAACAACATTAACAACTATTGTCTTTGATGGCCTTATGCAATCGGCAAGTACAAGGAGAAGCTGGAACAAATTGAAACGAAGCTGAATAATATTGGACAAAATTTTAACATCTCTCAGGATCAAGATGGTGTGATCAGGAAAATGATTTAGAAATTGCAGGCAAAGCATACAAATGTTCAGAACACTAGGAACATGATTGTTAAATCCATCTAGAAAGTGAAGGACATAACTGAATGCAAGCTAGAACAATTGATTGAGATATTGAGGAAGGGAGAAGTATTGGAAGAAGCCTTTACCATTCCGGAATCCCTCATCAAGATTATCAACCGGACATCTGAAAACAACAACATGATCATAATAACTGTGATTGCAGCGGAAGCATGGAAGAAGTTTCTTCTAGAGATGAAGGAAAAGTACAAAATAATCTTCAAATAGTAGTTGTATTCCTTCAGTTTTTGCATAAGTAAGTTTTTGGTTTCACTTCATAGGGGGAGAAAGAAAATATTTTATTATCTTTTTGTCATTGATGTCAAAGGGGGAGAGAGGGCAGTGAAAAATGTCTTATCAAACTTAGGGGGAGTTTTGTTGAGTTTTGTTGAATTTTGTCAACTATGGATTTTTGAAGTTTTAAAGATTTCGACACTTAGTCATTTTTCACTAAGTGTTGCCATCAATTCCAAAGGGGGAGATTGTTGGCATATGGATTCTAGTGTTGTCATTGATGGCAACTGAAGTCATTGATCCGGTTTGCACTGCAGTATCTAACTATACCAGAAGATAGAGTGAAGAACACGTTATCCGACTGAAGTTGAATTTGTCAAGAGATTTGCATTATCAATTTAACAGTTTTGGTTGTGGATCTCAGGGAAGGTCATTGGACATATGAAATTTTTTATTCTCGAGTCTTGTGTTATCGCATCAAGTGGTGTACAAGTTAGGGGATCTAGTCTTTCGATTTTTTGTTCATCAATGTATGAAGGTCAACTAAGTGAATGTAAGGTGTTGTGGATGTCTAAAGTGGAATTGTTTGAAGTATTTTTGTGTTGGAGATTTTGTTTTGGGTCCTAACTATGCTATGGCCGACTTTGGTGGATGCACATTAAATTTTATTCATGATTTGAGCTGACAGTTGGAAGATATTTTCTATTCTATTGAAGTCGACATATAGCGACTGAATTCTTGGTAGCGGATATATATATATGATATCGGTTAATTCATTTTGTGATGTATATGTGGTGTTCGATATGTATGGGTGTGTATTGCAAATATCAAAAGAGCAATTAAGCGATTTTCATTTGTACAGAAGAGGATTTTGTGAAGCGAATTAAGGCAGATTAGAGCGAAGTGAAGAATCAGTTAGAAGGTCTAGAATATGATCTATGAGCCTAATCGGAACTATAATCAGGCATTTGTAGATGTTATTTTCTCAGTTCAACCTTTTTATGTAATCCAAATCTTTTGTAAGGCAGTGAGCCTTCCTGATTTTGAGCAGTGAGCTCTAGGCAGTGTGTTTGAATGCAAGTGCATTCCCATTTTGTAAAACACTTATATTTTGAGTAGTCAAATTGTGGATTGACCTCCACTGTGGTTTTTCCCTTAACCGGGTTTCCACATAAAAATCCTTGTGTTATGGTGTTGTGGATTATTGTTCTAGGTTCACGCATCTTTCTTTTGATTGAATGTTATATACACTTGAGAGATCAGTTTAATAAAGTTATAAATTGCACAACATTGATTCACCTCCCCCCCCCCTCTCAGTGTTGCTGGAGTCCAACAAAGACATCGTAGTTCGATAGACTTGGGTTGACACAAACTCTGACACTATTTTTGGAGCTTTTGATGTTTTCTTTTTTTTTTGGATTTTTGATGGTTTTTTATGTTTTGTTATTTTTGGATTTTGATGTTTTCTAAAAATTTGGATTTTTGATGTTTTTGGTTTTTGGATTTTGATGTTTTTTATTTTTTGGACTTTTTGATGTTTTTAATTTTTTTGGATTTTGATGTTTTTTGAATTTTTTGGTTTTTTGATGTCCTAAAAGTTGATACCATGTTTAGGATCCCATAAAGACATAAGTCGAGGAATTTCCCCCAATTAGGTATATGACCAACTCATTATGGGCGAAGGGATTGATGGATGCCAAGGATAGACGTGAAAGGTGAAGGACACTAAATGCCAATGGTTCTCAAGCCATGAAAAAGATGACAAGGCTTTATTATAATAAGCAAAGGATGGGTGGACGAGAGTGAATAACCAGATAGAGTGATAGTAGAAGATAGAGCATAGACTGACTACACATGGCGCTTGTTTGCCATGTTTTCGCCATGGTACTTATCCAAAGCGCCACTGAAGTGGTTTTCACTATTGGAGGCATTATTCCTCTTTACTATTTTTTTGTTTTTTTCTATTTTTTTACCTTTTTTGGTGTCACCAAGACACCTACTTGCCAAGTTTTCATCAAGGTGACGATTTTTTTGTATTTTTTTTTTACTTATTGATGAGATTCTCTAAAACCTATGTATAGTACCTGCGAAGGTGCATGTTGTTGATAGGCTCAGGTAATGGTTCACCTTCAGGAGTAGAAAGATGATAAGCACCAAATCCATATGTTGATGTTATGATGTAAGGACCTAGCCAATTGGACTCAAACTTTCTAGGCTTTTCTTAATCCATTTGATTCTTAGGATTCTCTTTCAAGACTAAGTCACCAATGTCAAAATGTTTGAATCAAACTTTCTTATTAAAGCTACGGTGAAGATGGTTATGGTATGCCTATAAATGGGTTAATACATTCTATCTCTTCTCATCCAATAGCTATAGCTCATGCAAACGAGATATGTGATACTCTTCTTCATCAACAAATTGTTGCATAGATACCCTCAAGGATGGTAACTCGACCTCAATGGGGAGAATGGATTTAGATCCTAAGATGAAGGAATATGGGGTGGCTCTTGTGGGAGTACAAATACTAGTACGATAGGCCCATAATGTAGGATTGAGTTGGATGTTCCAGTCATGTCCAACATCATCGACAATCTTCTTTAAGATTTTAAGGATGGTCTTACTAGATGCCTCAGCTTGACCATTTCCTTGGGGGTAGTATGGAGTGGTGAAATGATGTTGGATATGAAATCTATCACATAACTCACAAACATCCTGATTTTTGAAGGGGTGACCATTTTTATGATGATGGATTGGGGAACACCATACCGGAATATGATATAGTTAAGGATGAACTTGGATATTTTCTTACTGGTGATGTAGGTCATCGAAATGGCTTCAATCCATTTAGTGAAGCATTCATTTTCAACAAAGATAAAATTATGACCACTAGCAAAGGTAGGGTGAATCTTTACCATGAGGTCAAGTCCCCATTGGGAGAATGGACAAGGTGGTGTAAGCGGATGAAGCCCCTGAGCAGGTGCATGTGCAAGATCTCCATGTATCTGACATTGGCGATATTTCTTCATAAATTAGTAGGCATCGTGTTCCATAGTAAGCCAATAGTATACTATTTGTATAAGCTTCTTAGCTATAGTAGGAAAAATAGAGTGAGTTCTGCATATGCCATTGTGCACCTCTTGTAAGGCTATTTGTGTTTTATCTAAATTAAGACATCTTAGGAGGGTGCTATCACCGATGATGACATATTTGGAGGCTTGTCGAATAAAGGTCTTGTGTTGGTTAGTGGACTAGTGAGGAGGGATAATCTAGTCACGTAGGTAGTTAACAAAGTCTTTATACCAAGGAGATTCAAGACCAACAATTTCACACACGAGTTCTAATTTGGGGACCTCAAATGCAAGGATCAATAACTGTTCCACCAAAAACTCATATTGTGAGGCATTGTTAGGAATATCCAAGAGAGATCCAATGGTTTCCATTGCATCAGATGCTTTGTTCTGGATCCTCAGAATTTTCTCAAAATAAATAACATTGAAGTACAACTTGAAACTATTGACGATGCGCTTGTAAGGAGTGAGCTTCTCATCTTTTGTATCATAGTTGTCATTAACTTGACAGATAACCAATTCAGAGTCACCATATACTTGAATGTCCTTGATTTTCCATTTGATAACCATTCAGAGTCCTTTCAACAATGCTTCATACTGAGCCATGTTATTTGTGCATGAGAATGCTATTTTGTATGACAGGTATTAAGTTTCCTTGAGGTGCGATAAAGAGAATACTAGCTCTTGAACCATGATTTGTATAAGACCCATCAAAGTATAATTTCCATGTTGTAGGAGTTTCTATTGCAAAGATGGATTCATCGGGAAGTTAGACACCCGAGGATGATCTTCTATCATTGGTGCGTCTACAAGTTGATCAGATATAACTTGTCCTTTTATTTCCTTATGATCAACATATTCTATGTCATACTCACTCAATATCATGACCCACTTTGCTAGCCGACCTATTAAAGTTGCTTTGCTCAATAGATAATTTAAAGGATCAATCTTGGCTATCAATTTTATTATGTGGTTCAACATATAATGCCTAAGCTTTTGTGCGGAAAAAATAGCTATAGGGCATGCTTGTTCAACGGGACTATAGTTAAGCTCATATCCTACAAGAGTACGACTAATATAATAGATAACTCTCTCTTTTCCATCATTTCCATTTTGTGCTAATAATGCACCCAATATTGATGTGGTGGCTGATATGTATAAGATTAGGTTTCTACCATCAATGGGAGGCATGAGAACTGGAGGAGTCAATAGATAATATTTTATTTGTTGGGATGCCTCCTGAAAACGTTCAGTCCATATAAATGGGACTCCTTTACATAGCAAGTGTTGGAATGGATGATATTTGTTTTCTATTTGGGAAATGAAGCTTTGGATTGAATGTAACCTTCCTTGTAGAGTTCATAACTAAGTTATGTTGGTGGGTGGGGGCATATCCATGATTGATTTCACTTTTGCAGGATCAACTTCAATTCCTCTATGATAAACAATGTATCCCAAGAGTTTGCCTGATTGGACCCCAAAAACACACTTTTTTGGTTTAGCATAAACTTATATTCTTCTAGCCTTCTAAAAATCTTGTTTAACACTGCTAGATGACCGTCTCTTATTAAGGATTTTGTAAAAAAAATCAACATAGTCTTCCATAAATACATGCATGTAGTCATGAAAAATGGTGGCCATAGCTCTTTGATATGTTGCTCTAGCATTCTTGAGACCAAATGGAATAACATTCCAACAAAATTTACCCCAAGCGCAGGTGAAAGCTATTTTTTGTTGATCCTCAAGGGAGATTTTGATCTAATTGTATCCTGAAAAATCATCCATAAGTGATAGCATCTCATATCTTGCTGTGAGGTCTACTATGATGTCAATATTAGGCAATAGAAAATCATCTTTAGGACAAGCTTTGTTTAGATCTCTAAAATTCGTGCATACTCTAATCCCACTAGTTGGTTTAGTGACAATAACAAGATTTTATATCCATTATGCATAGTCTATGGGACAAATGAAACCAACATCCAATAGTTTCTTCAATTCAACCTTCACTAGGAGTGCGATCTATGGGTGCATTTTCCTTAATTTATGCTTGACAAGCTTAGCATTTGGAATCAATGGTAAATAATGTAGAAAAAGTTAGGGGTCCAACCCATGCATAACAACATATGACCATGCAAAATTGATTTTCCTTTCTGAAAATAATGTAGTGAACTCTGGTTTTTCTTCAGTGGTTAAAGATGCTACAAATTAAATGATTATAGGATTGTCCTTTCTCCCAAGATTGACCTCTTTTGATTCTTCGACAAGCAATGGTGATCTCTCTTGATCAATGGGGACACTATCCAACCCTCCATCCTTAAGCGCCTCAGAGAGGTTTTCACCTTTAGATACATCCTTTATTTTTATTTTTTCTTGGTCTAAAGGAACCTTTTGGTTTTCGCCTGAAGACCTATTCTTTTTATTTTTACTTTTCTCATTTTTGCGACTAGAGGGAGGAGTAGACTCTCTAAAGTATTCTGCATTGTCAAGCTCTAAGATGAAACCAACTTTATGATCCCCACTTGCTATTCCTTCACGAAGTCCCATGAACTTAGTGATTGCTTCCTTGTTCTCAAATGTGTCTAAACTTGGCGGTCCTTGTTGATCCCAATCTATTATTTGTAGGTAAACAAGGGGTAAGCCATCATCGGTATCGTCAAGGGTTAAGGAAGATATGGTGAACATAGAGGTATTGTTAGGATCCCAAAAGGAACCAATCCAAATATTGATGTCCATGATATTGGTTGAGGAGGAGGATAAGTTAAACTCTTGAAAGATCTCGGCTAGGTCATATTCATTGGATGTGTAGGAATCCCATTCCCACTCATTAGAGTCAGTTTCAGTATAGTATTCCTTAGATGTCTCGATTTTATTTGAAACATTAAAGTTCTCACTCGAAGGAACCTTAGTACTAGGACTCACTTTTGATGGTACATACCCTAGCCCAATGTTCTTTGGTAACTGAGGAAGTAGTATCAGTTCTATCATTCCATGTTTGTTTAGACCAAGACCACTATGTCCACCATATCCTTGTTGCTTCATGATCTGGAACCCTTTTGGATACTACTCAATTGGTAATTGCTTAGGCTCAATGTCTTCTTCATCTTTATAAATCCATGTGGAAATATCCTCACCTATAGACTCTTTGCTCAATTCTTCCCACTTAGTGAAAGTAGTGGGAGGGTTGTGAATAATGATTTTAGGCTCTTTCTGAATAGGACGAGGTTTTCTATAAGACTTTGATGATAGAGGCAACTTTCCAACATAAAATAAACTCTCCATGTTATATTTCCCACATCCCTTGTCATGAATTTGAACCTTGGTTTTGGAAGGTGTGGTGAATGGAGTGGATGATATTACCAAGGAAGATGGATCAATGTAATGTGAAGAGGTGGAGGATGAAGCTTCTCGATTAATAGGCACTTGACATTTAGTGGTCCCTCTTAGATTGCTACAATATTGGAAGGGATCAGGATCACTAGTATGGTAATTTTGATGTAGGGAAACTTTAGGCATTGGTGGTAGGTGGAAGGTATGGCTCTCATGGCATGAATCCATGGGTGACCAAGGAGGATATTATATGTTAATTCCAGATCCAAGACTTGGAATATTGTATTTTGAGTAGCAGGCCCAACTCTCACAAGAAGGGTGATTAATCCTTTAGAGGAGCACTCAACATTGTCATAAGCCTTGATAATAATTTTCTTAGATTCATCTATACAAGCCCTAAAGAATCCCAATGTTGTGACCAATTTTAGTATGCATATATTCAAACCTACTCCACCATCTACCAAGACTCATTTGATTTTATGTTTATTAATGTAAACTTCTAGGTACAAAGGATCATTATGATTTGTTTTATGTGCAAAAAGATCTTGTTTGAAAAATGTGACATGGTGGGGGGTAGCTAGGTATCCTACCATGGCCTGAAATTGATTGAAATTTAGGTCAGTGGTCATGGATGTATCTTGCAAGGCTTTGTCTAGAATGGCCTTATGCTCTGGGGAGATGCAAAGTAACTCAAGAATGGATATTTGTGCAGGATTCTTTCCTAGATGTTCCAAGAGGTTATATTGACTTTTCGGTTGTGGATTAGAGGCAACCTCTAGGGTCACCTTAGCTCTGTGGGTGGTAACGACACATTCTAAAATTTTATTATTAATGGTAATGGTAGCAACATGATTATCAAGGTGATTAATGGTATAATCATGTGCAACGTGGGTATAATTAATATTGTTATTTTTCCTTGAACTGGAGGCCTTCCCTTTTCCATGGTCTTGCAAGGGAGTTTTAAATATGGTGTGATCAAAATTGGTCTTACCTTGTGAATTATCCATTGATATCTCTTTTTGTTCAATAAGATCTTGGATGGGGTTTTTGAGTGTCCAATAGGATGATGTTTTATGTCCTTTGCCATGATGGTATTCATAGAACTCATTTTCATTCCACCAATTTGGTTTAAATAGTGTTGGTTCAAATGTTTTAATGTCAGGAAGTTGAATGATGTTTGATTGTAAGAGTTTCTTCAAAAATGACTCAATGGGTTCCCCTAAGGGTGTGTATGTTCTTTTGGTGTGTGAGGGTCCTTTACATTGTTGATTATTTTGGACCGCATTCATTGTATCATCATGGCTAGGTGTTGGTGTATTTGATGTGGATGGACCTTTAAGGTGAAGGGTGGGGTGGCCTTTGTTTACCACTTTAACATCCACTACCCCATCATTGGTGACATTCTTATTTCGAGACTAGAATTTTCCTTTGTCACTAGGAGCATTTGGGGTTTCTTTGAAAATTTTGACTAGTCCTTTTGCCACAAGAGCTTTCTCAATAAAGATCCATTTTTTGATGACATCCTCAAAGGTGGTGCAACATTGGATTTGAAGTTGAAGTGTCAATTTTGTGTTAAGGCTTTCTATAAAAATGGTAAGTTCCAACAGTTTCTTAGGAATGTGGTAGGGACATTTGTTAGCCATGCTTCGCCATCTTTGATAGAATGGTGTGAGTGACTCTCCCTCTTTTTGTTTGGTCGTGCACAATGTTGCTAGGGTCATGTCACTTTCTATCTTGTAGGAAAATTGGTTAATGAACCTATCATCCAATTCACCCCATGTTCGTATCCCAAGAGGAAGGTGTGCAAACCATTCTAGAGCTGGCCTCAAAAGGCTTTGTGGAAATAGTCTCATCAAATATGTGGGCTCAAAAGAAATATCCATACATGTGTTAAATTCTTGTATGTGTTCCACTGGATCCCCTTTCCCTTTGTATTTGTTAAAGTTTGGAGGGTTAAAGTGTGAGGAGAAAGGTGACATGTATATGCTTCTATCAAAAGGATAAGGACACAATTCCTCCATAGAATGTGTCTTCTTGGTTGTTCCCTAATTGCATGTTTTCCATTTGTTCTTGTATTGCTTGCATTTGTTGCATCAAAGCGTCCATGGGGGATGGTGTCATGTTGGGTTGAATTTGTATAAGGGGATTGGTATTGATGTCAAAAGTGTTGGGATGATTATATAATGGGTTGGACACCAATGTGTGATTTGGATTGACACTCTGTTGCAAAGGATTTTGATTACCTTGTTGATAGTGGGGTGCGAACACGGTATTGGTATGATTTTGTGGTATGGAATTGGTGTTTCATGTAACGTGTTGTTGTGATGGACAATATGAATCCTTCTTGTCTTGTTAGGTGGGGTTTGATTTGCATTTATTGAGAGTGTGGTGTTTTGAGTGCCAAATGGATTTGCAAATGGCATACCCATAGAACTAGAAGATGAGCTACCAAATGTGAAGGTTGGTCCTTGGGATGTGGCATGTGTTCTCTTAGCTCCAAATATCATAGGATTGGGGATGTGTGTAGTTGTTGCAATGCGTTTTTGCTCCAAATGGTAAACTAGTGAACATTTGCTATGAAAAGGGTGGACCTTGTGAGAATGTATTTTGATTAGGACCTTGGGTTTGCATTTGTGTTACTCCCTCTACAATTGTGGAAGTGTCAAAATCAAAGGGGATTTTGGCATCTTTTTTGGAAAGTGAAAAAAAGAATTTATTGGGGTTTGCACTAATAAGCTCATCCACAATACATATTATTCTAGGGTCTTGAGAGGCACGTTCAATTTCTTCGAGGGTTAGACGTTTGTTGACCTCAGTTAATGTGAGATTGGCAAATGGATTTGAGGTTTCCCCTTGTGGTGTTTGAGGTGGATTTGAGTTTGACCCAAGGTTCATTCGGCTAGTGGCATTGAAAAAGGGATCATTTGAGGAATCCATGTCCTTTTTTTTTTTTCCTTCGTGACCTTTTTTGAACCATATAAGACTTGCAACCTAAAGATTGACAATGCAAAGTGATAATGCAAGGTGAGATATGAGACTATGCTATATGTTTGGGATTTTTGAAGATATAAGGATGTCAAATGATAATGCACCTAAGACTAAGATTTGAAATGAAAGGATGATAATGAATCTCTAACCAAAGGATATGATGTGCAATGAAGCTAAATGAGACTATAACCAAAGCTAGGATATGAGACTAAGACTAAAGGATTCCAAATGAGACTAAAGACATGCACCTTTAGGACCTAAGAAAAGGATTTTAAACAAGCTATGATAGCCCAAGGTAACAAATTAGGCTGTCAAAACCTTAAAGGACGAATGCTAAAAGGATGATTATTTGACAAACTGGGCCTAAACTAAGACATAAGTTTGAGACCCAACTTGGATGATGATGATTGATAGATAGAAAGACAAGGTCAAAGATAATCTAAACATGTGACAATGGACTAATCAAAGGTATAGTAGACCTCCTAGTCTGAAATTTGAAAGGTGCATATGGATAAGAAGATCTAGGACCAACTAAGCAATGCAAGGAGGGCAATGCAATCTAGCTAAGCAAATGCAAGGCAACCTAGATGAATGCAATGAAATGGATTGGCTAAACTAATCAAGTCTATGATTAGAAAGTAAAGTCACTGTCAAGATGTGAATAGGATTGAGACTAGATGAAAATTTTCTCAAAATTTTAAGGACTGGCAATTGCGGCTCACTATCTCACATATGTGGTTTACCGTCTCACAAATGCGGTTCACTATCAGATGAGGTTTACTATTCAACATATATGGTTTACTACTCAACATATATAGTTTACAGTGTTCCGGTTTCAAATTGAATGGTTTTAGATGCTTTTTCATTTAGGGAAACTTTGGTAATGTGATTGAAGACACAACAAACACTCTGAAAACAAATATTGGTTGTTAACTTGTCAAATTTTTATGTGAATAGTGTATGTTCATAGGCCAAATTCAACCTAATTTCCACTGGTCTCAACACAAAACGAAAACACTTCAAGCACTTCTTAATCCTAAGGTCAAGGCCAATGGTAGCAATCTCATGCCTACAACTTGGAATCTCCTTCTACTCAAATATAGGGACACCTAAAGGGGTGTATACACTCTTATCTTTGCGAGAGAGGACAGGTGCGGGCCTCTAGGAGTACAAGGATGACCTAATCACCCTCTCCTCAAAAAGCTACACATAGCTTATGCTAAGCCAGGGATTTTTGTCTCATCTCAAGGGAGCCATATGGTGAGTAACTTCAAGGCATGGTGCGCAAACCTTGCACTGAGAATGACGCCAACAAATCAATCAATAGGGTGGCTTCTACAAGAAGGTTTCTAGTCACTGCTCGGGGACTTAACGCCTTGCTAGAGCCCAACAAGCCACTTAAGGCTTTAACCAACCCTAATTGGGGCCCTAACCACCTCACATGAATGTGGGTATCTCCCCTTTTGGATTGGCACTTTTGGCAAGGTATTCGCCAATTAGACCTTGGATTTCATCTTAATCATTTATATAGCAACCTAAGGGAAAATCTGCTTTGGGTCATACCCCTTGGAGTGATCACTTCTCTAAAGGCAGACCCTTCTACAAAAAGAAAATAAGATGTAGTGATTTATCTTACACCCAAGATCCATGAAGGCGAGGGGAGAGGATACTTTCACTAACAGCTTAGGGTTCTACAATAAAAATGTGCAAATGCACCAAACACAAAAGAAACTGATTCGTTTTAAACCCAAAATCAAAATGTTCCTACTTAAAAATAAAAATGAAGACACACAAAATCCTACAAGCACATGAATTAGTAGTTTCAATAATATTGTCTTCTCCAATCATTTTTCCTACAAGAGCACATATTAGTAGTTTGATAGAAATGTCTTCTCCAATCGATCACCACACGTTGCAAACAAGGTATTAGTAACACTAAAACCTCCTAGCCTAATGCATGCAAAAAGAAACAAATGAGAAAAACTTCAACCTTAAACCATTTTTACTGAAACAGGCAATTGTGTCATTCTGCCTCATAGATGCGATGAACCAAATGGCAACTGCAGCTCACAGGATAGCGATTGCAACTCACTATCACACAGTTGTGGCTCACTATTCCACAATTGTGGCTGCATGTTCAGCAAAAGCGTTGCACAACCTGAACCTGCAAAAACAAAAAAGATCTGGCAAAAAGGGAAAAAATAGAATGATAAACAAAATGTAATGAGTCTACCAAAATATCAAAATAAAACCCTAGAACTAGCAAAATGTCAGAAAGCAACAAAATATATTTTTCCCTAAAGCAAACACATGTGGTGCTCTGTCCAGCATTTGTGTTGCACTGTTCAACAAATGTGTCGCACGGTATTTTCGTCACTTCACCAAACAAATGCATCGTATTGTTTGGCGATTGCATTTTATTGTCTCACAAATGCGTCAGATGGACCTACAACTCAAGAAAACTCACAGATTTCTTCAATTTTTGTTAGCTTCATGTCAGGTTCACCAATGTAGGACAGGGTTAGAATCGAGTTATTAAAAGGAAAAGATCAATAGTAGCAACCACAACTACTTAAAATACAAACCAAAAAGACCCAAATCCAAGCAAGAAAGCACAAATAGCAATGGAAATCAAATAACAACAAAGAAATACCAAACTTCCCATGCTAAATTTGGTTCATCTTCCTTGCATCTCCTCCATTTTGTTGTGTATACAAGCTTGCCCTTAGATTTTGATGTATGCAAGTGATAGTGATGTGATAGCGATTAGCAAGAATATCGAAGATCGTGGTTGTAAGGTTGGAATGATGGAGACAACTTTCTTTTATAGAAAATCTATTTGAATGGACGGTCAAGATTAGAAGCCAATATGATGCCAAGATCAACAGATGAGGTTGCTTGCACCATGAAAGGATAGGGTTAGGGCTTGTTAAGGATGAACGTTCAAGATTAAAAGGAGACCGAAAGTGATCAATGGGGGAGATTCAAAAGAGAAAGTGGAGGGAAAGTGGAGCAAATTGAGAGGGGAATATGAGCAATTAAATAATCAAAGTGGTTATTTAATTATGGAGGAAAAGGGAAAAGATGGGATTTTAATTAAAATGATTAAAGCAACCATTTAATTAAAAATGGAGGAAATAGGATGACATATTAAATAATAAAATTAGATTAATTATTTAATAAAGGAGAGAAGAGTGATAAGGAACAATTAAATAATTGAAATAATTATTTAACTTATAGAATGAAGAAAAGGTTAATAAATAGTCAAATAATTAAAATAATTATTTAACTATAGAAGAAAAGTGAAGAATGAATAATTAAATAAATGAGAATTTATTTAATTATAGAAAGAAAAATAATATTAGCGACGTAATTAAATATTAATTAATTTAATTAATCGAGGGAAGAATAAAGAAATGGAAAGTGAATTAATTAAATAATTAAAATTATTTAATTAATAGAAGAACGTGACCTTAGAGAATAATCAAATAATTAAAATTATTCAATTATGCTGAGAAGAAGGGGAATCGGTGAGGACAAATGGTGTTTGCAGGCCCAAGAAATTTTTCAATGTCTACATAATTAATTAAAGTTTAGGATAAAGATGGGGGAAAGGGTGAGAATACTTAAAATAAATAATAAATATTTATTTAATTGATGGCTTAGACTAAGGTAAAATTACGTGTGGTTGGGTAAGGTTGGGTTTTAGGTGTCTTCGATAACCTTAAATCTAACAATGCATCTTCATCAAGTATCATAATGGTGTCAAAGGATATTGACTCTTTGATCTAAACACTCAATGAGCTCTTCATTTAGAGGAGTGTTAATTTTGAGGAAATATTTCCTAGCTTGTCCTCTCACACCCTTCCTCCACCATGGATTCAAATTAACATAGAGGAATTTCCTCTAGCTTCTTCGATTCACAGGATTGATTATGAGGCTTCACCTCCCCCTTTGTTGAGTTCACATTTAGAGGTTGGGGACTCTTCTCCTACATCTCCTTCCTCTTCTATGCATCTATGGTTAATAGACTCTAGTCCACAAGCACTCTTTTTGAGGATCCTTCTAACACTCGAAGGACTTGGTTACAACACATGGATATTATACATTCTTACATTGCGTTAGCTTCAAATCCATAGTACTTTCATGAAGCATCATGTATATCTAAGTGAGATTTAGCCATGGAGGAAGAGTACACATTTTTTATCAAGAAAAATAAATGGGAGTTTGTTCCACTTGGTTCAGCATAAGTGGATCTATCAAATAAAAATTATTTTATATGGATCAATTCACTAGTACATAGCATGACTTGTAGCCAAGGGTTTTTGACAGGTTCATGATGTTGACTATATTGGGATGTTTACCTCTATCAACAAGATAATTCTATTCACCTGACTCTTGCCATTGTTGCAACTCATGGTTGCAATGTACATTAGATGGATGTAAAGAGTGTGTTTCTTTATGGGGATCTATAGGAGGATATTTAAATAAAATAACCATGATGACTCATCCATGATTCTTTGAATTGGTTTTTTAGCTAAGGAAGTCTCTCTATGGACATAAGAAGGCCATGTGGATCTAGTATGCCATTCTAATCTAAATTTCTACATTGTAAGATAATATGTTATTTTCTTTTCAATTCTTTATGTTGATGATTTGATTGTAATAGGGAGCACCTCATCCATCATTCATAGATGTTCAAATTGATTTGCATAGAAGATTTGCAATGACTAGCTTGGGTGTACTACATTAATTTTTTGGGATTGAGATTACTCAATCCTCTTCCAATATCATTATTGTGCAACCTAAGTATGCCCTTCATCTCCTCATTGATTTTCATATGGATAATTGTAAGCCTACATCAAATCCATTTTTTAAGTGTTACACTCCCTTAGTTGATTCTACCTTGTATTGCCAACTTGTTAGCAAACTCATCTACTTGAATTATACTTGCCCTGGTATTTCATTTGTAGTTGACATGGTTTTACACTTCTTGTAGAAGCCTTACAAGCTTCATTGGAAAGAAACCAAACATATTCTTCACTACATATAGGTCACTCATATATACAAGATTCATTATAAAATAGGCACAAGATTATATTTTGATTAAATACATAGACTTTAATTGGGTTGGTGATCTTGATAAATATTAAGTCTACATCTAGCTAAAAATTTCACCTTCGTTCCAATCTTATTTGTTCACAAAACAAGAAGAAACATGTCTTTACTCTCTTATCAACTAAGGCTAAGTATCAAGGGTCGTTAATGTTGCTCCCAAGGCTTTTTGGCTTTAGAATATCCTCACTAAGCTTGGAATTTATTTTTAAAATTCATCAATCATCTAATATGACAACCAAAGTGCAATCCAAATCTTAAAGAATCTACTCCATCGTCAACCAAACACATTGAGATCCACACATGCACTTTCTTCAGGGGTTGAAATAAGAGTAGGTCATTGATTTGTTTTGTTGTCCCACAATAGAGTAGGTTGTATATATTTTCACCAAACTCTTCACTAAGAACAAGTGTCTCCATTATTGATATCTCTTGGGGTGTAGGACATTGTTCCTTCAAGGGGGTTACTTAGCCCTACTTGCTTCATCCTCTCATGGGGGTGATTTTTCCCACTAGGTTTTATCCTTCTCTTTTTTTGGGGGGTATTTTATTGTACATGGGTACCTCATCAAGTCTTGTAGTCAAGACTCATCTTTTGCATATTTTTATTTTCCCCCTAAGTTGCACCTAAGAGGGGGTGTTAGTGTGAATAAGGTATGTTTCCTAACTAGTCTATTTACTAACTAATTCTCCACTTAGGTCTTTTCACTTTTGGTTAAGTTTGCTTAGGGGATTTTTTACTTTATCTCACATTGGTTGTATTTTTAGTCTCTTGGGAAGTATATCCTATATATTCACCTACTGCTTGCATTGCAATCATGGGTATTGCATTCCCATTGAATAGAATATAATTTATCATTTCTATTGTTTTGTTAATTCTTTTTTCACCCATTTGCATTCTTGGGTGACTTTATAGCCAAATCTTACTCAAATATAGAAGGATTTGAAGGAATGGTTTTATGGTGGTTATTTATATATCAATCATCATTCAAAGTAGGTTGGAGTAAAATCGATTCTATCATTACATTTGAAAGGCCTAAAGGCCCATAGATCAATTGTCAAATTGTTAAAATCCAAGTGCTTTATCCTAGGCGCTCAAAAAAAATTACCTTCCCTTGTCATATGAATTATACTATGTAGCATATTCAAAAAACAATTTTATCTACACATATATGAGGAATCTTTTGTAGGCCCTAGTATGAAAAGTGTAAATATTTTTTTTAATATATTTGGGTACATAAGGTACTTGACATTTGTATATTCTATTAGGGTGTTTGTAAATCCCTTGCCTTATTGATGACCTTGTTTGTTTTTTGGGCTAAGGCCTCACTAGTGGCATTAAGGTTGATCGACAACCATTGGCTCAACCATCAACAACTACACTACACTCACTAGCAACAATAGTCATAAGCCACACCACCAATGGCTTCCACTCCTACCGGCACTCCTTCAATTTGAACGCATGACTTCTATATTGACAACTAAAGCATATTTAGTGAATATTCCCTTTCAAACTACTTGAGCAATTAGAAAGTTCTCTTCCCACTAGAAAAGTGGTTTTTCAAAGTATGTCAAGTTGTTTCATGCATTTGGAGGGTGGTATTCTAGTAGGGAAGTAATTTTTGGGTGAACTGAGAGAGGTTTTAGAATATGCTATTAGACCACAAAATATTTTTGGAAGTTAAAATATTTCGTTATTGATGTTTGTATGACATAATTATTTCTCCTCAACACTGCCCCTTTCACTAGTGTGGACACCTTTGAAAAGATATAATATGATCACTTGAATTGCCCAAGTTCTTTCATTGACCGAAGTTCTAAATACATGTGTTAACATTCCATCTCCTTCATCTTTTTCTTGTACTGAGTCTAATGTTGCTTCATCTATGAATTCCAATGATTTAGTTAAGCAAGATATTCATTGTCTTCCAAATATTACTCTTTGGGATAAGTACACGGTAGATTTACCAGATTTATTTTGTGTCCCTTGTAGATTTGTAAGACACCATTAAGGACATCTAGATCTTCTTTGGTCATACTTCCATCACATTTGTTGTCTCTTCATCTTTGGATGTTTTATATTTATTTCTAAAAGGTTTTGGCTTGTCACTTTCTTTTGTCATGCCCGAGATTCCCAATTTGATTATGACACCTCTTAGCACTGGCATGGTGACTCTTGAGTAGTTTCTAAAGACTTATATCTAGATTATTCATCATTAATATGCCTTTCAAGAATGGGAAGAATGTTGTTCAATAATTATGGGTTCTCTTTAGTGTTTAATGTCAAACGTTTACCATTAGAGCAAAATCCTACACCTTTTGAGGGGGCTTCATGGTCTATCTTCTAATCTCTCTATTTGGGAGGCTTCTCTTTTCTTGGGGAAGGGGTGAGGCATCTTTATAGGGGGATTTTTTTCCCCATATGAGGTTTTATCCTTCTTAGTTCCTTGCCGGACACATTATGTACATGGCTACATATTTATCAAGGCCCATTTTGTCTTTTTCTAAATACTCAAGTTAAGCTTATGGGCATGAGGAGACAAGGGTTATAGTGCATTATTTTATTTTCTTACATTTATATAGTTACTTTATTGTATTATATGCACATAGAATACAATAAACTTGCTTAGATAGGAATCTACTTAGGTAGATTGCATTTGAATCATCTAACTTGTACCTCCCTAATTTGGAGGAGATGATGTACACACGTGATTGCATCTCCCATTATCACACAGTGGTTGTACATTTACTTCTCTTGGTGGTGTATCTTATACATTCCCACTTATAGCTCTCATTTGAGCAATCTAGAATGATTATTATATATATGTATCCTTTGATAAAATAAAATTATTCTCATTTTTGTCTCCTTTTTGCTTTCATTGAAGCTCCTTGATCTTGGGTGGCTAATTCTATAGCCCAATCTTATAACCTGCATAATAGAAGCTACTCATTACACAAATTTACTTTATTTTACAAGTTCTTTTGGAGTGTATGCCAATGATATATACCAGGTTCCTTATTTTTTATGGACCCAATATCATTTTATATGTAAATATTTACTTTACATGCATATGAATGAGTGCCTTGTTTATTTTAAGATAGTTGTTCATGTTATGATTCACATGCACCACAAAGAGAGGAGAAAATGTAATAATGAAATTTGCATAAACATGTCAATTCTCTTTTAATTTTGTTTGATCTCGGTAATGGCCAAGTACACCAATATTGATACTATAGCAATATTTCTACATCATAACATCAAAATTTACATATTCCACAAATTTGGATTGTCCCTAGATGCATAGATTTGTCTCATGATTTGTGGGTTTGATTTGATGAATTTTGCACCTTCGCTCAATTCACTTTGAAGTCTAATATTTGTTAATTGATGAGGGTTGTAGGTATTTAGAAATACGCTAGGGAGGCTATAGTATCAATAGGATCAAGCTCTCATGGGTCAACCTCCTTGAAAGGCCAATTGTATGATCTTGGAAATGGTTACGGACACCAATATTTAGTGCTTGATATTAATACTATAACAATATTTCTACATCATAACATCAAATTTTACACTTTACAAAAAAGATCATATTAACGTACTCATCTACATATTATTTCTTCACTTTAACATTTAACACTTGTTTAACTCATCATTTCCAACTAAAAATCAATCAATCTAAATTGATTTTTAATTAATATGTATTTCTTTAAATTGACCTAACTTAATTTTTTTTAAATCATATAATTATCTTATTAATTTCTCGTCTAACACTCACATCTACTATGACTAACTAAACCTTTTTTAATCTTCAGAGTTACTTTCTAAATTGTGAAACAAAGAATAAAAACCAAACAAAATTATCTATAACCACTAAATAATATGATGATATTATCTTTGACAAATAGAAGTACCATCCTTTAAAATTACTCTTCAAACCTTTTAAATTTACTATGAACAATGATTTAGCCCCCAACATAGCAATGAGCATAAACATTGACCTATTTTATTAAAGGCTTACAAATGATACAAGACTATCATTTTAATGCAATTTTTTTAGTTCATAAATTTGTGTTTTAATGGACCAAATGATTCAATAAAAAAATTCAACTTAAATGATAGAAGGATAAATAAAAATTCTAATCCTTATCCATTGTACTATACCCTTTGCCACTCTTTTCCATGTAATTTGAATTTTTATACTTATATACACACATGTGATGATTATTGAAAGCAATAGATGCCCCCCCATGGCCACAATGAACAAATTTGTTTCGTAACAAACTTGAGTCCCCACAATTGTAATTTATTGACATGGACACAAAAGTCGCTGGTGCAGAAGTCAAGTGCCGTATGTGGTATCCACTCATATCACCATCACTTGTAAAACCATAGTTGCTTTCAATGTATACATAAATATTCCACCTACAACTCCATTATAATTACATTAGTTGAGGACTGTTCCATTACAATAATTTTGAAAATATCATGATATGATAGCCTTTTTTCAATGAAAAATTTTGAAGCCACACCTTTAGTAATCATTAAAATGCTTAAAAACATTTAAGAAGCAGCCATGCAAGCAGTGTTAAAGTTGATGATGACATCAGTTGTTATAAAAGTCCAGGCCTAGTCTAGATTGTGAGTGCTACTTTTTCTTTTCTGTAAATAAAAAAATCCATTCCATCCAAAATCATGTAAGATTACAAATCCAATATGGAAGAAGGGTAGGCTGAAAGAACCCTATGCATGTAAGGAACTATACTTCTCCAATTGATTTTTCTGTCATGGTCATCTTGTCATGTCAGCTACAAAATTCCAACCACTCCACACTATGGTATCATATCATCATATATTATTTGTACTTTTTAAGTACAAGCTTTACAAAGAATGAGGAGAAGGTCCAGCTGCACTTGGAGCCAGTTCAGACACATTTGACTTGGGAACCAGGGGGGGAGCTCCCACCATTGGAGGGTGGTGAGGGCATTGATAACATTTTGCAAACAGCCCAAATGTGTTCACCTGTCTCACAAAATTAGTCATACTGGCCCATCCACCAAATCCAAAACCAACTATCAGTACCCAAAACACCACAAACATGTTTACAAGGTATATTGCTATCCAACTTGGAATGAAAAAAGGTGGTTTTTCCACAGCATTCTGCAAGAAAAAAATTCAAAAAAATGTTAGGCATTGAAAAACTAAATCAAGAATAATATCTCATATAATTTTTTCGTTCTAGGAAAATTCACCGTCAACAAATTTGCCTCCAATAATTCATCGCCAACAATTCATTGCCATGACAAATTCATCTTGTGGAAAATTCACCACCAGCAATTCATATCATATTGCTGGCGGTGAATTTTCCACGAGAAGAATTTGTCATAGAGATAGATTGTTGGTGGTGAATTTGTCGACAGTGAATTGTTGGCAGTGAATTTGTCTGAAACCACTTTTTTATTATGGATCAATAGTTTGTGAAATAAGAAAACAAATCTTCCCAACTTTATTTGGTTGTGAATAAGACATTGGATTCTTGAAAGTAAGATGTATTTTAGTCTTACACTTCATTCATTTATCCAATAGGATTAGACTTCCATGTATTTAAAGCATTATAAATAGACAAGATGAAAGAATATGCTTTTATAGTAGGTTGTACTGACCTTTCTTGACAGAGATGTCCTGTAAGTTAACATGTGAGCTAGGGCAGGTATAATGTACACTGTGAAACTGACCAGGAGTGCACCAACTGCAGAATTGATGGGTCCGAAGAAAGGGAAAATGATGGCAAGAAACCATATGGGAATCACAACAGGTAATCTGGCAAGTGCCCTCCTGAAAATGCTCTTTGCATCGTGCATTCCAATCACTTTCTCCCATACAAAATACAGGGGAGTACATGCAAACCCAAATGTAATGAACTGCATGCAAGCAATGATCACAAGTCCAAATTTTATTAACACATCAAAAGACTCCAAAAGAGGCAAAATCAATGTGAAAACTTAAAATTTTGGATACTTAATAACATGTAGTTTTCACAGTCTATGATACCTAATGTATATGCTGAGATTTCTGATTTGAAACTGTATGAAATTTTTAGCATCATAAAAAGACGTTTCAGATCAAAATTTTGGATAATTGTTTTATTTTCTTTCTGACCTGATGAATGAGCATGAGAATGACTGCCAGGTCACGCCATCCTGATCTTGGTAGTAAAGAGAAGGCATTTGAGTGATCCAACAGCTGATCTCCAAATGCCCAGTACACAGATATTGCAGAGGGTAGAGTAAGAGTAAGCACATATAGTGTTGCAAGCAAATAGATTGCCTTGAATTTCTGAGGTTTCCACATGGCATGCATTATTTCTCTGTAATAAGAAGAAAAAGAAACATTAATCAATGTTGTTTGTTAATAAGTACAGGTAGCTTACAATTGACAAGAATAGTTAGCCCTCAATACATGGAAAATGGTTAAGAGAGGGAAGTTTTTGGTAAAATTTGTATAGATCTTTTCTTATTATAGGTTAAAAGATATATCTGAGGGATCACTTAATGTTAAAAAATCTTCTTTGTTCTCTTTATTGCACATACTGTGAAAACTTCATGTTCTTAATGGAAACTAACCATTGCAATAGTTTTACAGTTTGAAGATAAGTTATTGAATGTCCACTTACACTGTCACTGCATGACCTCCAAAAGTGTAGAGGATATTTGTAGCCCCAGTGAAGTAGAGAACCATCGTAGTTGGAGCAGAATGTTCCACTCCTTCTACCTATATATATACAATGAGTATGTAATGTACTTCAACAAACAATATATATACAATGAGTATGTAATGTACTTCAACAAACAATATAAATAACCAACCTACATAACTTCCACGATGAATTTGGTAGATGAACATTACCAAAAAAAAATACATGAATTATATCCAGATTCACAATGCCACAATCCTAGATAACGTGAATTTGTGACTGTTTAACTTTGTGCAATTGATAGAAACATATAAATGATCGATTAAAAATCCAATTTTAATAAATAATTATTTATAAGGTATAAAATTAAGTTTTATTAAAGCTTTAAGCTTAATTTAGGCAAGACTGTCATAGAGAGATAGGAAATTATTGGTATAGAGGAGTTTTTTTGTTTTTCCTTCAAAAATACTAAGGTAAAGATGTAACACATGATATTATGTTGTTTTCTATTTAAAAAATTAATAGAAATATTTAATTAAACATTCAAATAATTTATATAAATTTATCAAGTATATAAATTAAATAAATGAGAAATTAAATTAAAGATATTTTGAAATATTATAAAATATTTATAATCATTATAAATAGCATTTACTTAATTTTTAATTTTGTTATATTTAATCTTATAAATCTAAGAGATTCAATATAAATATAATATTCTTTGATGAAATCAATCAAATTACATATTGGTTAACAATTTGATATGACTAACTTTTTATATTTTTATGATTTATTGAGGTCTATTAAACTTATCTTCCTAATTTGAATTTTAAAGAGTCTAGTGACCAACGATGTCAAAATTTAGAAAAGAGATGCAGTAATACAATTTGATGGAATAATTATCCTTCAATTTTTTTGTTGTCCCTAAGGATTAGAGATTTTATAAAAAAATATTAAAAAAACAATTTAATCAAATAATTGTTCATCAATCCTTCACACTAAGATGTTATTTACTAGCACTTGTACCTAAAAGAGGTTCAAGATTACGCCTATATAAAACTATATATATACTAAAATGTTAAAGAGAGTATATGTCAAACAATTAATAATAATAATAAGTGTTAAACAATTAATAATAAGTGTTAAATAATGGAATGAAATAAACTTAGACAGATCTAGATTTTTTCCTTACAGAAATTTTATTATCTAATTTTGAAATATTTGCATGCAAATTTAAAAACATAAGGAAATGCAAATGAAAAAAGAAAAGTTGTTATCAAATTGGCAAAAAAATACTCCAAAGCGGAGAATAGAATGTTTCCACCCAATTGAAAAATAAATATTTATCTAACTTTTACATGATAAGTGAGATTTTGGAGGCTTTCATCTTAGAAGCTTTTATCACTGATTTACCATTAAATGGCAGTTGAAACTTGTTTTCCCATGACTCAGTAGTTGTTTGCAGGCATAAGACATGTTTTAGGCTCAAAACTCACACTATAAGTAACCTATCCTATCGGCTAATAATTAGAATATAAATTAAATAGAATAATTTAATAAATAATTGTCTTTAAATCTTAATACTGTAAATTAAATATGTTTATTAGACATCACAGTTTATATTAGAGACTCTAAATATTTCTCGATTAAATTGTGTTATATTCTCTGATACTAAAAGCATACAATTTAATCAGAAACTTTCAAATTCAATAAAGATATATATTAAAAATTTAAATAAAATAATTTAATTTAATTTATCATTGAATAAGACAATGATAATATCGAGAAAAATTATAAAATAAAAAGTAAATTGGTTGAATAATTGTCATTCGTATTCGTTCAATAGACATTATAGGTGGTCAGTAAATCCAAAAAACCAAAAATCTACATTTTATTTTCATCGATTTTTTGGATTGTTCAAAACTGCATCACAACATTCAATTTTCATTGTTTAACTCGAACAACAAAATTTTTGTTTTTTCCATCTAATAATAAAATGTACAATAATTTTTAATTTTTTTTAAGTTAAATAATAAAAAGAAAAGAAATTGCAAAGATATATACTAATCTTTCAAAATTAAAAGGTCTTATAGAAATTTAAATGATTGCATGATTTATACATCTACTAAAAGGGGTTCAATGCATATACCAGGAAAAAAGAGTCAATGAAAAAGATTCCCTAATTTTCACGTTACTAAACTTAAAATACAGGCTTTTAAAGCAACTTTCCCTATTTGCATTACCTACCATCCAACAAAAAGTTGCAGTGCTATTTTTGCGAAGAAAACAGTAAATACATACCTGGCCATTGACGAGAGCAGCAATGGTTAAATACCAAGCAGTATAAGTTGTCATTCCGAGCCCCAAAAATGACCAGAGCCTGTAATTGTGAAAGGAGGGTATAAACACTGTAGTAGCACAGCAAGCGCCGAATATATAGGTCCAAGTACGCTTGTCCAAGTGATCATTTATGTAATAAATGTTGCTGCCCACAGAAAAAAATAAAAAGTTTGATCGCCATTATTGGTTTCTGTCTTCAAGTCAAAATTCCCCATCAATCCAATCAATCAATCAATTAAGGCCAGCTTACCTTGCGCAGGCGATGAGCTGTATCACAGATCCGAATAAAAGGAATGTACAATTGAAAGCCAGACCTACTGCTTTCCAGTACGGGCCCAGAAGCCCGTCCAGCACTTCGAACCACTGTGTGCCACCAACATAACATAAATTCCACTGCCTTTTTTTTCATTCAAATAACTGCAGTCATACTCAGAACTGTAATGGCTTCTTCCTATCTGAATGCATTTTGTTACCTGAATGACGTGGTTCCTGAAATTGAAATTTTCCTTCTCCTTGCGTGTACGGTACTCCACGTAAAGAATGCTGATCAGATACGCCGTCCAGCTTCCCATTAGACCGTAGAATATTTGGAAGAGTATGCCCGACACCATTCCCAGCTGAGAGAAGGAATAGGGCAGAGTTAAAAGTACCTGTGCTACCTGTTATCCACAAACCTCTCTCTCCAATCAGCATAACAAACACTTCCATACCAGTACATGAATGAAATACAGGAAAATTTAAACCTCGCTTCTGCGACCTAAAAGATGTTATTTGTATTTAGCTGCGTAATCTTGGAATATAAAAAAACGTTTTCTGTGAACTATGAATTGTTTGTTGTTTTACCCAAATCTAAAACATTTTTTTTTTTAATTTCTTTCTCAATTTCGCGCATGTCTCAACTTTGCCCATGTTCAATCGTCCAATCTAAAAGAATTTTCTTGACACAATCTAACCCAGCAATAAGAATCTAAAACAATTTTCTTGCCCCTAAATATTTTATTTGGAGTGAGAAAGGTATCAGCAGACATGTATGAAACATCTTTTGACTAAAAAATTATACGGAAAAACTGCGATTTCTGTGTCGTCAGCTTTATGTGCGGTTACCGTACATTCCCAAATGACTTCCCCTAGATACCAGAAATCTAGTCCAGATTACGAAAGATTTGAAACTGCAGAAATCTGAGCAATACACTGAATACAGTAAATATAAAGATTGGAGACTCTAAAAGATCAACAATAATACTTTCCAAGCACGCAGTTTTTTTCCCAAAAGTTTTCCTTTTGTTTTGCCAGTTTTGCAATTCCAGAAGCTTTCTACACTGACAACACTTTTGTTAGCCATTTTGTTTAGCCATATCCGTTGTATATCTACTTTACAACTAACTGATGCCTTTATTTCCATTAAAATAAAAGGCAAGATTTATCCAGCGCCAAAATAATGGTACACAGGAACAGTATCTTTCAGGACTAAAAAGATAAAAGTGGGGGAAGATGATTCAACAGTGCAAAGAAACAGGAATTCTCATGACCATCGTTCAGATCACACACCCCATTGCAAAACACCCAAAAAAAGGAACGCATAAAAGAGCTCAGACGTCCATTAAAGATGAGTTGCATTTGGTACTAGACTAACCAGTCAAGCATTCAGTTGAAAAACAAAAAGGATTGCAATGCAAAGCCTGCAAGACGATAACAAGAACAGAAACAATAAAACTTCCAAGAATTTGCAGCTCCAAAACACAGACAATCTACTAGTAGCTTAACCATTGCTAATGGGTACTCCAAACAAGGTCTAATGGCGACTACCCATTACAGAATTCAGTAGTCCATGTAGTAGTTAGTAGTAATGAATGAATGACCTGATTTGAGGCACAGCTGAACCAGGCATCATAAACAGATCCACCATGCCAGAACATCCTCTTAAAGACACCTCCTTTGAGAGAAGCATCATTATCAGTCTCCATTCCCTCTGCATCTTTCCCTTCCACTTCCATCTCACTATAATTGGCCACAATTGCTTCTTCAGCCTGCTTCTGAGCCATGCTCTCAGCCAAATCTTTCCTCACAATGAGAGTAGCCTCCAGCCTCCAAGTCCTAAAAGCAGTGGGGGTGCAAGGAAAACATATATTGAGATGTAAGTGAAAATAATGTCGTGCAGCAAAGCCGTTTGTAATACAGCAGTCAGTATTGTGATGTCTGTGCACGGAGACGGAACGGTACTTGTACCACTGTAGAAACAAACGGGTAGTCACTAGGCTGTATTTAAAGGACAACCCCCTAGTGACTGACATAATAGTGAGCTATACTAGTATGATTACACGAAAAAGAAATACACGGCAAATGAAAAGATACTGCAAAGATTTTTTTTTTTTGTTGTTGCCCCTCTGGCCTTATCTTAGTCATGTGTAAAAGGGTGTCAAAGTTGGAAGGGGGTGAGGGGGTTTTTTCAAAAGAAAGGGGTGGGGGGACCAGGCTCACTCGAAAGCTTTTTGTGTGATCCAAGGGTCTTACATCATTGCTAGGCATCAAATATGCCCCTTTCTTCCATTTATCTCCTTTCAGGTCAACTCCTACATGTATCATGAATTGAGAGGGCATATGAAGGGTACACTTCAAAGGAGACCGAGTTTGGATTTTGGTCGAGAGTGACTTTCTCAATGGGGTATAATTCAATTATGGAGTGTGAATCTATGATGGATTACCTAAAATGAGTAATAATATTTTATTTTATTTTTGTGTCAAAGGTATTCTCACGATTCAACCCAACACCCAACCAGTCTTGCCTTGGTCTATCCTCGCGACTCAGTCCAACCGGCCTTGGCTTGGTCTATCCCAACTCGGCCCAACACCCAACTAGCCTTGCTTTTGTCTTATTTTTTGCCAAGTTAGGGTCCACGCAACTCAATCCAACACCCAACCAGCCTTGTCTTGGTCTATCCTCGCAACTTAGCCTAGCACCCAACCAGCCTTGGCTTGGTCTATCATTGCGACTTAGCCCAACAACCAACTAGCCTTGCCTTGGTCTTACTTTTTGTCAAGTTGAGGTCCCAGAGGGGTGAGCTGAGGCCAGACTTTAGTCCTCTAGGGATGAGCTATAATATTATTATGTAGTTTGATTTAATGATGGATTATGTAGTATGATGGGTAATTCAATTTCAAGAAATTTTCAAATTTTCAAATTTAATAAATTAAAATAAAAAATTCTTGTGAATATGTTAAAATTGTTTTGGAATTATAATTTAGAAGAGTTTGAGTATTCATTGTTATGAGCTTGGCAAAGGGTGAGAAAGTTATGAGTAGTCTTGTTCAAAGTAGATGTCATTTTTAAGATTTGAATTTTACTTTCCAACACTTTAATCATTTGATCTCAAATCATTAAATATTTTAAAATAGATTTAATTATTATAATTATATCTTTCTATTTGTTTGGTTGTAATATAATTTTTTTGTGTACTATAATATTATTTTATATTAATAAAACAAATCTTTATGTAAAAAAAAAAGATTGTTTGGAAGATTTTACTCATTTTTTGTGACTAATATAATTATTAATATATATACTGATACTAGTTTTATGTTATATTTTAAAATATTTATTTAAGTTAAAATTGTTATTTACGTAATATAGGTTATTTTTTATGAAGAAAAAACAATAATATATATATATATATATATATATATATATAATATTATTAATAATGTTACATTAATTACTAAAAAATAAAATATTATTGTTAAAGATAATTATTAATAAATCTATTTTGTGTATAAATTAATTAA
>VDFB02353493.1:387220868-387263538 GCA_007258455.2 Sequoia sempervirens | reverse complement strand
TCCTTTACATAGCAAGTGTTGGAATGGATGATATTTGTTTTCTATTTGGGAAATGAAGCTTTGGATTGAATGTAACCTTCCTTGTAGAGTTCATAACTAAGTTATGTTGGTGGGTGGGGGCATATCCATGATTGATTTCACTTTTGCAGGATCAACTTCAATTCCTCTATGATAAACAATGTATCCCAAGAGTTTGCCTGATTGGACCCCAAAAACACACTTTTTTGGTTTAGCATAAACTTATATTCTTCTAGCCTTCTAAAAATCTTGTTTAACACTGCTAGATGACCGTCTCTTATTAAGGATTTTGTAAAAAAAATCAACATAGTCTTCCATAAATACATGCATGTAGTCATGAAAAATGGTGGCCATAGCTCTTTGATATGTTGCTCTAGCATTCTTGAGACCAAATGGAATAACATTCCAACAAAATTTACCCCAAGCGCAGGTGAAAGCTATTTTTTGTTGATCCTCAAGGGAGATTTTGATCTAATTGTATCCTGAAAAATCATCCATAAGTGATAGCATCTCATATCTTGCTGTGAGGTCTACTATGATGTCAATATTAGGCAATAGAAAATCATCTTTAGGACAAGCTTTGTTTAGATCTCTAAAATTCGTGCATACTCTAATCCCACTAGTTGGTTTAGTGACAATAACAAGATTTTATATCCATTATGCATAGTCTATGGGACAAATGAAACCAACATCCAATAGTTTCTTCAATTCAACCTTCACTAGGAGTGCGATCTATGGGTGCATTTTCCTTAATTTATGCTTGACAAGCTTAGCATTTGGAATCAATGGTAAATAATGTAGAAAAAGTTAGGGGTCCAACCCATGCATAACAACATATGACCATGCAAAATTGATTTTCCTTTCTGAAAATAATGTAGTGAACTCTGGTTTTTCTTCAGTGGTTAAAGATGCTACAAATTAAATGATTATAGGATTGTCCTTTCTCCCAAGATTGACCTCTTTTGATTCTTCGACAAGCAATGGTGATCTCTCTTGATCAATGGGGACACTATCCAACCCTCCATCCTTAAGCGCCTCAGAGAGGTTTTCACCTTTAGATACATCCTTTATTTTTATTTTTTCTTGGTCTAAAGGAACCTTTTGGTTTTCGCCTGAAGACCTATTCTTTTTATTTTTACTTTTCTCATTTTTGCGACTAGAGGGAGGAGTAGACTCTCTAAAGTATTCTGCATTGTCAAGCTCTAAGATGAAACCAACTTTATGATCCCCACTTGCTATTCCTTCACGAAGTCCCATGAACTTAGTGATTGCTTCCTTGTTCTCAAATGTGTCTAAACTTGGCGGTCCTTGTTGATCCCAATCTATTATTTGTAGGTAAACAAGGGGTAAGCCATCATCGGTATCGTCAAGGGTTAAGGAAGATATGGTGAACATAGAGGTATTGTTAGGATCCCAAAAGGAACCAATCCAAATATTGATGTCCATGATATTGGTTGAGGAGGAGGATAAGTTAAACTCTTGAAAGATCTCGGCTAGGTCATATTCATTGGATGTGTAGGAATCCCATTCCCACTCATTAGAGTCAGTTTCAGTATAGTATTCCTTAGATGTCTCGATTTTATTTGAAACATTAAAGTTCTCACTCGAAGGAACCTTAGTACTAGGACTCACTTTTGATGGTACATACCCTAGCCCAATGTTCTTTGGTAACTGAGGAAGTAGTATCAGTTCTATCATTCCATGTTTGTTTAGACCAAGACCACTATGTCCACCATATCCTTGTTGCTTCATGATCTGGAACCCTTTTGGATACTACTCAATTGGTAATTGCTTAGGCTCAATGTCTTCTTCATCTTTATAAATCCATGTGGAAATATCCTCACCTATAGACTCTTTGCTCAATTCTTCCCACTTAGTGAAAGTAGTGGGAGGGTTGTGAATAATGATTTTAGGCTCTTTCTGAATAGGACGAGGTTTTCTATAAGACTTTGATGATAGAGGCAACTTTCCAACATAAAATAAACTCTCCATGTTATATTTCCCACATCCCTTGTCATGAATTTGAACCTTGGTTTTGGAAGGTGTGGTGAATGGAGTGGATGATATTACCAAGGAAGATGGATCAATGTAATGTGAAGAGGTGGAGGATGAAGCTTCTCGATTAATAGGCACTTGACATTTAGTGGTCCCTCTTAGATTGCTACAATATTGGAAGGGATCAGGATCACTAGTATGGTAATTTTGATGTAGGGAAACTTTAGGCATTGGTGGTAGGTGGAAGGTATGGCTCTCATGGCATGAATCCATGGGTGACCAAGGAGGATATTATATGTTAATTCCAGATCCAAGACTTGGAATATTGTATTTTGAGTAGCAGGCCCAACTCTCACAAGAAGGGTGATTAATCCTTTAGAGGAGCACTCAACATTGTCATAAGCCTTGATAATAATTTTCTTAGATTCATCTATACAAGCCCTAAAGAATCCCAATGTTGTGACCAATTTTAGTATGCATATATTCAAACCTACTCCACCATCTACCAAGACTCATTTGATTTTATGTTTATTAATGTAAACTTCTAGGTACAAAGGATCATTATGATTTGTTTTATGTGCAAAAAGATCTTGTTTGAAAAATGTGACATGGTGGGGGGTAGCTAGGTATCCTACCATGGCCTGAAATTGATTGAAATTTAGGTCAGTGGTCATGGATGTATCTTGCAAGGCTTTGTCTAGAATGGCCTTATGCTCTGGGGAGATGCAAAGTAACTCAAGAATGGATATTTGTGCAGGATTCTTTCCTAGATGTTCCAAGAGGTTATATTGACTTTTCGGTTGTGGATTAGAGGCAACCTCTAGGGTCACCTTAGCTCTGTGGGTGGTAACGACACATTCTAAAATTTTATTATTAATGGTAATGGTAGCAACATGATTATCAAGGTGATTAATGGTATAATCATGTGCAACGTGGGTATAATTAATATTGTTATTTTTCCTTGAACTGGAGGCCTTCCCTTTTCCATGGTCTTGCAAGGGAGTTTTAAATATGGTGTGATCAAAATTGGTCTTACCTTGTGAATTATCCATTGATATCTCTTTTTGTTCAATAAGATCTTGGATGGGGTTTTTGAGTGTCCAATAGGATGATGTTTTATGTCCTTTGCCATGATGGTATTCATAGAACTCATTTTCATTCCACCAATTTGGTTTAAATAGTGTTGGTTCAAATGTTTTAATGTCAGGAAGTTGAATGATGTTTGATTGTAAGAGTTTCTTCAAAAATGACTCAATGGGTTCCCCTAAGGGTGTGTATGTTCTTTTGGTGTGTGAGGGTCCTTTACATTGTTGATTATTTTGGACCGCATTCATTGTATCATCATGGCTAGGTGTTGGTGTATTTGATGTGGATGGACCTTTAAGGTGAAGGGTGGGGTGGCCTTTGTTTACCACTTTAACATCCACTACCCCATCATTGGTGACATTCTTATTTCGAGACTAGAATTTTCCTTTGTCACTAGGAGCATTTGGGGTTTCTTTGAAAATTTTGACTAGTCCTTTTGCCACAAGAGCTTTCTCAATAAAGATCCATTTTTTGATGACATCCTCAAAGGTGGTGCAACATTGGATTTGAAGTTGAAGTGTCAATTTTGTGTTAAGGCTTTCTATAAAAATGGTAAGTTCCAACAGTTTCTTAGGAATGTGGTAGGGACATTTGTTAGCCATGCTTCGCCATCTTTGATAGAATGGTGTGAGTGACTCTCCCTCTTTTTGTTTGGTCGTGCACAATGTTGCTAGGGTCATGTCACTTTCTATCTTGTAGGAAAATTGGTTAATGAACCTATCATCCAATTCACCCCATGTTCGTATCCCAAGAGGAAGGTGTGCAAACCATTCTAGAGCTGGCCTCAAAAGGCTTTGTGGAAATAGTCTCATCAAATATGTGGGCTCAAAAGAAATATCCATACATGTGTTAAATTCTTGTATGTGTTCCACTGGATCCCCTTTCCCTTTGTATTTGTTAAAGTTTGGAGGGTTAAAGTGTGAGGAGAAAGGTGACATGTATATGCTTCTATCAAAAGGATAAGGACACAATTCCTCCATAGAATGTGTCTTCTTGGTTGTTCCCTAATTGCATGTTTTCCATTTGTTCTTGTATTGCTTGCATTTGTTGCATCAAAGCGTCCATGGGGGATGGTGTCATGTTGGGTTGAATTTGTATAAGGGGATTGGTATTGATGTCAAAAGTGTTGGGATGATTATATAATGGGTTGGACACCAATGTGTGATTTGGATTGACACTCTGTTGCAAAGGATTTTGATTACCTTGTTGATAGTGGGGTGCGAACACGGTATTGGTATGATTTTGTGGTATGGAATTGGTGTTTCATGTAACGTGTTGTTGTGATGGACAATATGAATCCTTCTTGTCTTGTTAGGTGGGGTTTGATTTGCATTTATTGAGAGTGTGGTGTTTTGAGTGCCAAATGGATTTGCAAATGGCATACCCATAGAACTAGAAGATGAGCTACCAAATGTGAAGGTTGGTCCTTGGGATGTGGCATGTGTTCTCTTAGCTCCAAATATCATAGGATTGGGGATGTGTGTAGTTGTTGCAATGCGTTTTTGCTCCAAATGGTAAACTAGTGAACATTTGCTATGAAAAGGGTGGACCTTGTGAGAATGTATTTTGATTAGGACCTTGGGTTTGCATTTGTGTTACTCCCTCTACAATTGTGGAAGTGTCAAAATCAAAGGGGATTTTGGCATCTTTTTTGGAAAGTGAAAAAAAGAATTTATTGGGGTTTGCACTAATAAGCTCATCCACAATACATATTATTCTAGGGTCTTGAGAGGCACGTTCAATTTCTTCGAGGGTTAGACGTTTGTTGACCTCAGTTAATGTGAGATTGGCAAATGGATTTGAGGTTTCCCCTTGTGGTGTTTGAGGTGGATTTGAGTTTGACCCAAGGTTCATTCGGCTAGTGGCATTGAAAAAGGGATCATTTGAGGAATCCATGTCCTTTTTTTTTTTTCCTTCGTGACCTTTTTTGAACCATATAAGACTTGCAACCTAAAGATTGACAATGCAAAGTGATAATGCAAGGTGAGATATGAGACTATGCTATATGTTTGGGATTTTTGAAGATATAAGGATGTCAAATGATAATGCACCTAAGACTAAGATTTGAAATGAAAGGATGATAATGAATCTCTAACCAAAGGATATGATGTGCAATGAAGCTAAATGAGACTATAACCAAAGCTAGGATATGAGACTAAGACTAAAGGATTCCAAATGAGACTAAAGACATGCACCTTTAGGACCTAAGAAAAGGATTTTAAACAAGCTATGATAGCCCAAGGTAACAAATTAGGCTGTCAAAACCTTAAAGGACGAATGCTAAAAGGATGATTATTTGACAAACTGGGCCTAAACTAAGACATAAGTTTGAGACCCAACTTGGATGATGATGATTGATAGATAGAAAGACAAGGTCAAAGATAATCTAAACATGTGACAATGGACTAATCAAAGGTATAGTAGACCTCCTAGTCTGAAATTTGAAAGGTGCATATGGATAAGAAGATCTAGGACCAACTAAGCAATGCAAGGAGGGCAATGCAATCTAGCTAAGCAAATGCAAGGCAACCTAGATGAATGCAATGAAATGGATTGGCTAAACTAATCAAGTCTATGATTAGAAAGTAAAGTCACTGTCAAGATGTGAATAGGATTGAGACTAGATGAAAATTTTCTCAAAATTTTAAGGACTGGCAATTGCGGCTCACTATCTCACATATGTGGTTTACCGTCTCACAAATGCGGTTCACTATCAGATGAGGTTTACTATTCAACATATATGGTTTACTACTCAACATATATAGTTTACAGTGTTCCGGTTTCAAATTGAATGGTTTTAGATGCTTTTTCATTTAGGGAAACTTTGGTAATGTGATTGAAGACACAACAAACACTCTGAAAACAAATATTGGTTGTTAACTTGTCAAATTTTTATGTGAATAGTGTATGTTCATAGGCCAAATTCAACCTAATTTCCACTGGTCTCAACACAAAACGAAAACACTTCAAGCACTTCTTAATCCTAAGGTCAAGGCCAATGGTAGCAATCTCATGCCTACAACTTGGAATCTCCTTCTACTCAAATATAGGGACACCTAAAGGGGTGTATACACTCTTATCTTTGCGAGAGAGGACAGGTGCGGGCCTCTAGGAGTACAAGGATGACCTAATCACCCTCTCCTCAAAAAGCTACACATAGCTTATGCTAAGCCAGGGATTTTTGTCTCATCTCAAGGGAGCCATATGGTGAGTAACTTCAAGGCATGGTGCGCAAACCTTGCACTGAGAATGACGCCAACAAATCAATCAATAGGGTGGCTTCTACAAGAAGGTTTCTAGTCACTGCTCGGGGACTTAACGCCTTGCTAGAGCCCAACAAGCCACTTAAGGCTTTAACCAACCCTAATTGGGGCCCTAACCACCTCACATGAATGTGGGTATCTCCCCTTTTGGATTGGCACTTTTGGCAAGGTATTCGCCAATTAGACCTTGGATTTCATCTTAATCATTTATATAGCAACCTAAGGGAAAATCTGCTTTGGGTCATACCCCTTGGAGTGATCACTTCTCTAAAGGCAGACCCTTCTACAAAAAGAAAATAAGATGTAGTGATTTATCTTACACCCAAGATCCATGAAGGCGAGGGGAGAGGATACTTTCACTAACAGCTTAGGGTTCTACAATAAAAATGTGCAAATGCACCAAACACAAAAGAAACTGATTCGTTTTAAACCCAAAATCAAAATGTTCCTACTTAAAAATAAAAATGAAGACACACAAAATCCTACAAGCACATGAATTAGTAGTTTCAATAATATTGTCTTCTCCAATCATTTTTCCTACAAGAGCACATATTAGTAGTTTGATAGAAATGTCTTCTCCAATCGATCACCACACGTTGCAAACAAGGTATTAGTAACACTAAAACCTCCTAGCCTAATGCATGCAAAAAGAAACAAATGAGAAAAACTTCAACCTTAAACCATTTTTACTGAAACAGGCAATTGTGTCATTCTGCCTCATAGATGCGATGAACCAAATGGCAACTGCAGCTCACAGGATAGCGATTGCAACTCACTATCACACAGTTGTGGCTCACTATTCCACAATTGTGGCTGCATGTTCAGCAAAAGCGTTGCACAACCTGAACCTGCAAAAACAAAAAAGATCTGGCAAAAAGGGAAAAAATAGAATGATAAACAAAATGTAATGAGTCTACCAAAATATCAAAATAAAACCCTAGAACTAGCAAAATGTCAGAAAGCAACAAAATATATTTTTCCCTAAAGCAAACACATGTGGTGCTCTGTCCAGCATTTGTGTTGCACTGTTCAACAAATGTGTCGCACGGTATTTTCGTCACTTCACCAAACAAATGCATCGTATTGTTTGGCGATTGCATTTTATTGTCTCACAAATGCGTCAGATGGACCTACAACTCAAGAAAACTCACAGATTTCTTCAATTTTTGTTAGCTTCATGTCAGGTTCACCAATGTAGGACAGGGTTAGAATCGAGTTATTAAAAGGAAAAGATCAATAGTAGCAACCACAACTACTTAAAATACAAACCAAAAAGACCCAAATCCAAGCAAGAAAGCACAAATAGCAATGGAAATCAAATAACAACAAAGAAATACCAAACTTCCCATGCTAAATTTGGTTCATCTTCCTTGCATCTCCTCCATTTTGTTGTGTATACAAGCTTGCCCTTAGATTTTGATGTATGCAAGTGATAGTGATGTGATAGCGATTAGCAAGAATATCGAAGATCGTGGTTGTAAGGTTGGAATGATGGAGACAACTTTCTTTTATAGAAAATCTATTTGAATGGACGGTCAAGATTAGAAGCCAATATGATGCCAAGATCAACAGATGAGGTTGCTTGCACCATGAAAGGATAGGGTTAGGGCTTGTTAAGGATGAACGTTCAAGATTAAAAGGAGACCGAAAGTGATCAATGGGGGAGATTCAAAAGAGAAAGTGGAGGGAAAGTGGAGCAAATTGAGAGGGGAATATGAGCAATTAAATAATCAAAGTGGTTATTTAATTATGGAGGAAAAGGGAAAAGATGGGATTTTAATTAAAATGATTAAAGCAACCATTTAATTAAAAATGGAGGAAATAGGATGACATATTAAATAATAAAATTAGATTAATTATTTAATAAAGGAGAGAAGAGTGATAAGGAACAATTAAATAATTGAAATAATTATTTAACTTATAGAATGAAGAAAAGGTTAATAAATAGTCAAATAATTAAAATAATTATTTAACTATAGAAGAAAAGTGAAGAATGAATAATTAAATAAATGAGAATTTATTTAATTATAGAAAGAAAAATAATATTAGCGACGTAATTAAATATTAATTAATTTAATTAATCGAGGGAAGAATAAAGAAATGGAAAGTGAATTAATTAAATAATTAAAATTATTTAATTAATAGAAGAACGTGACCTTAGAGAATAATCAAATAATTAAAATTATTCAATTATGCTGAGAAGAAGGGGAATCGGTGAGGACAAATGGTGTTTGCAGGCCCAAGAAATTTTTCAATGTCTACATAATTAATTAAAGTTTAGGATAAAGATGGGGGAAAGGGTGAGAATACTTAAAATAAATAATAAATATTTATTTAATTGATGGCTTAGACTAAGGTAAAATTACGTGTGGTTGGGTAAGGTTGGGTTTTAGGTGTCTTCGATAACCTTAAATCTAACAATGCATCTTCATCAAGTATCATAATGGTGTCAAAGGATATTGACTCTTTGATCTAAACACTCAATGAGCTCTTCATTTAGAGGAGTGTTAATTTTGAGGAAATATTTCCTAGCTTGTCCTCTCACACCCTTCCTCCACCATGGATTCAAATTAACATAGAGGAATTTCCTCTAGCTTCTTCGATTCACAGGATTGATTATGAGGCTTCACCTCCCCCTTTGTTGAGTTCACATTTAGAGGTTGGGGACTCTTCTCCTACATCTCCTTCCTCTTCTATGCATCTATGGTTAATAGACTCTAGTCCACAAGCACTCTTTTTGAGGATCCTTCTAACACTCGAAGGACTTGGTTACAACACATGGATATTATACATTCTTACATTGCGTTAGCTTCAAATCCATAGTACTTTCATGAAGCATCATGTATATCTAAGTGAGATTTAGCCATGGAGGAAGAGTACACATTTTTTATCAAGAAAAATAAATGGGAGTTTGTTCCACTTGGTTCAGCATAAGTGGATCTATCAAATAAAAATTATTTTATATGGATCAATTCACTAGTACATAGCATGACTTGTAGCCAAGGGTTTTTGACAGGTTCATGATGTTGACTATATTGGGATGTTTACCTCTATCAACAAGATAATTCTATTCACCTGACTCTTGCCATTGTTGCAACTCATGGTTGCAATGTACATTAGATGGATGTAAAGAGTGTGTTTCTTTATGGGGATCTATAGGAGGATATTTAAATAAAATAACCATGATGACTCATCCATGATTCTTTGAATTGGTTTTTTAGCTAAGGAAGTCTCTCTATGGACATAAGAAGGCCATGTGGATCTAGTATGCCATTCTAATCTAAATTTCTACATTGTAAGATAATATGTTATTTTCTTTTCAATTCTTTATGTTGATGATTTGATTGTAATAGGGAGCACCTCATCCATCATTCATAGATGTTCAAATTGATTTGCATAGAAGATTTGCAATGACTAGCTTGGGTGTACTACATTAATTTTTTGGGATTGAGATTACTCAATCCTCTTCCAATATCATTATTGTGCAACCTAAGTATGCCCTTCATCTCCTCATTGATTTTCATATGGATAATTGTAAGCCTACATCAAATCCATTTTTTAAGTGTTACACTCCCTTAGTTGATTCTACCTTGTATTGCCAACTTGTTAGCAAACTCATCTACTTGAATTATACTTGCCCTGGTATTTCATTTGTAGTTGACATGGTTTTACACTTCTTGTAGAAGCCTTACAAGCTTCATTGGAAAGAAACCAAACATATTCTTCACTACATATAGGTCACTCATATATACAAGATTCATTATAAAATAGGCACAAGATTATATTTTGATTAAATACATAGACTTTAATTGGGTTGGTGATCTTGATAAATATTAAGTCTACATCTAGCTAAAAATTTCACCTTCGTTCCAATCTTATTTGTTCACAAAACAAGAAGAAACATGTCTTTACTCTCTTATCAACTAAGGCTAAGTATCAAGGGTCGTTAATGTTGCTCCCAAGGCTTTTTGGCTTTAGAATATCCTCACTAAGCTTGGAATTTATTTTTAAAATTCATCAATCATCTAATATGACAACCAAAGTGCAATCCAAATCTTAAAGAATCTACTCCATCGTCAACCAAACACATTGAGATCCACACATGCACTTTCTTCAGGGGTTGAAATAAGAGTAGGTCATTGATTTGTTTTGTTGTCCCACAATAGAGTAGGTTGTATATATTTTCACCAAACTCTTCACTAAGAACAAGTGTCTCCATTATTGATATCTCTTGGGGTGTAGGACATTGTTCCTTCAAGGGGGTTACTTAGCCCTACTTGCTTCATCCTCTCATGGGGGTGATTTTTCCCACTAGGTTTTATCCTTCTCTTTTTTTGGGGGGTATTTTATTGTACATGGGTACCTCATCAAGTCTTGTAGTCAAGACTCATCTTTTGCATATTTTTATTTTCCCCCTAAGTTGCACCTAAGAGGGGGTGTTAGTGTGAATAAGGTATGTTTCCTAACTAGTCTATTTACTAACTAATTCTCCACTTAGGTCTTTTCACTTTTGGTTAAGTTTGCTTAGGGGATTTTTTACTTTATCTCACATTGGTTGTATTTTTAGTCTCTTGGGAAGTATATCCTATATATTCACCTACTGCTTGCATTGCAATCATGGGTATTGCATTCCCATTGAATAGAATATAATTTATCATTTCTATTGTTTTGTTAATTCTTTTTTCACCCATTTGCATTCTTGGGTGACTTTATAGCCAAATCTTACTCAACTATAGAAGGATTTGAAGGAATGGTTTTATGGTGGGTATTTATATATCAATCATCATTCAAAGTAGGTTGGAGTAAAATTGATTCTATCATTACATTTGAAAGGCCTAAAGGCCCATAGATCAATTGTCAAATTGCTAAAATCCAAGTGCTTTATCCTAGGCGCTCAAAATTTTTTACCTTCCCTTGTCATATGAATTATATTATGTAGCATATTCAAAAAACAATATTATCTACACATATATGAGGAATCTTTTGTAGGCCCTAGTATCAAAAGTGTAAATTTTTTTTTTAATATATTTGGGTACATAAGGTACTTGACATTTGTATATTCTATTAGGATGTTTGTAAATCCCTTGCCTTATTGATGACCTTGTTTGTTTTTTGGGCTAAGGCCTCACTAGTGGCATTAAGGTTGATTGACAACCATTGGCTCAACCATCAACAACTACACTACACTCGCTAGCAACAATAGTCATGAGCCACACCACCAATGGCTTCCACTCCTACTGACACTCCTTCAATTTGAACTCATGACTTCTATATTGACAACTAAAGCATATTTAGTGAATATTCCCTTTCAAACTACTTGAGCGATTAGAAAGTTCTCTTCCCACTAGAAAAGTGGTTTTTCAAAGTATGTCAAGTTGTTTCATGCATTTGGAGGGTGGTATTCTAGTAGGGAAGTAATTTTTGGGTGAACTGAGAGAGGTTTTAGAATATGCTATTAGACCACAAAATATTTTTGGAAGTTAAAATATTTCGTTATTGATGTTTGTATGACATAATTATTTCTCCTCAACACTGCCCCTTTCACTAGTGTGGACACCTTTGAAAAGATATAATATGATCACTTGAATTTCCCAAGTTCTTTCATTGATCGATGTTCTAAATACATGTGTTAACATTCCATCTCCTTCATCTTTTTCTTCTACTGAGTCTAATGTTGCTTCATCTATGAATTCCAATGATTTAGTTAAGCAAGATATTCATTGTCTTCCAAATATTACTCTTTGGAATAAGTACACGGTAGATTTACCAGATTTATTTTGTGTCCCTTGTAGATTTGTAAGACACCATTAAGGACATCTATATCTTCTTTGGTCATACTTCCATCACATTTGTTGTCTCTTCATCTTTGGATGTTTTATATTTATTTCTAAAAGGTTTTGGCTTGTCACTTCTCTCATGCCTGAGATTCCCAATTTGATTATGACACCTATTAGCACTGACATGGTGACTCTTGAGTAGTCTCTAAAGACTTATATCCAGATTATTCATCATTAATATGCCTTTCAAGAATGGGAAGAATGTTGTTCAATAATTATGGGTTCTCTTTAGTGTTTAATGTCAAACATTTACCATTAGAGCAAAAAACTACACCTTGTGAGGAGGCTTCATGGTCTATCTTCTTATCTCTCTGTTTGGGAGGCTTCTCTTTTCTTGGGGAAGGGGTGAGGCATCTTTATAGGGGGAGTTTTTCCCCATATGAGGTTTTATCCTTCTTAGTTCCTTGTGGGACACATTTTGTACATGGCTACATATTTATCAAGGCCCATTTTGTCTTTTTCTAAATACTCAAGTTAAGCTTATGGGCATGAGGAGACAAGGGTAATAGTGCATTATTTTATTTTCTTACATTTAGATAGTTACTTTATTGTATTATATGCACATAGAATACGATAAACTTGCTTAGATAGGCATCTACTTAGGTAGATTGCATTTGCATCATCTAACTTGTACCTCCCTAATTTGGGGGAGATGATGTGCACACGTGATTGCATCTCCCATTATCACACATTGGTTGTACATTTACTTCTCTTGGTGGTGTATCTTACACATTCCCACTTATAGCTCTCATTTGAGCAATCTAGAATGATTATTATATATATGTATCCTTTGATAAAATAAAATTATTCTCATTTTTGTCTCCTTTTTGCTTTCATTGAAGCTCCTTGATCTTGGGTGGCTAATTCTATAGCCTAATCTTATAACCTGCATAATAGAAGCTACTCATTACACAAATTTCCTTTATTTTACAAGTTCTCTTGGAGTGTATGCCAATGATAATGATTTCACAATGATATATACCAGGTTCCTTATTTTTTATGGACCCAATATCATTTTATATGTAAATATTTACTTTACATGCATATGAATGAGTGCCTTGTTTATTTTAAGATAGGTGTTCATGTTATGATTCACATGCACCATAAAGAGAGGAGAAAATGTAATAATGAAATTTGCATAAACATGTCAATTCTCTTCTAATTTTGTTTGATCTCGGTAATGGCTAAGGACACCAATATTTTGTGCTTGATATTGATACTATAGCAATATTTCTACATCATAACATCAAATTTTACATATTCCACAAATTTGGATTGTCCCTAGATGCATAGATTTGTCTCATGATTGGTGGGTCTGATTTAATGAATTTTGTACCTTTGCTCAATTCGCTTTGAAGTCTAATATTTGTTAATTGATGAGGGTTGGAGGTATTTAGAAATACGCTAGGGAGGCTATAGTATCAATAGGATCAAGCTCTCATGAGTCAACCTCCTTGAAAGGCCAATTGTATGATCTTGGTAATGGCTAAGGACACCAATATTTAGTGCTTGATATTGATACTATAGCAATATTTCTACATCATAACATCAAATTTTACACTTTACAAAAAAGATCATATTAACATACTCTACATATTATTTCTACACTTTAACAGTTAACACTTGTTTAACTCATCATTTCCAACTAAAAATCAATCAATCTAAATTGATTTTTAATTAATAAGCATTTCATTAAACCTTTTTTAATCTTCAGAATTACTTTCTAAATTGTGAAACAAGAATAGAAACCAAACAAAATTATCTATAACCACTGAATAATATGATGATATTAGCTTATATTTGACAAATAGAAGTACCATCCTTTAAAATTACTCTTCAAACCTTTTAAATTTACTATGAACAATGATTTAGCCCACCATAGCAATGAGGATAAACATTGACCTATTTTATTAAAGGCTTACCAATGATACAAGACTATCATTTTAATGCAATTTTTTTTGTTCATAAATTTGTGTTTTAATGGACCAAATGATTCAATAAAAAAATTCAACTTAAATGATTAAAGGATAAACAAAAATTCTAATCCTTATCCATTGTACTATTACCCTTTGCCACTCTTTTCCATGTAATTTGAATTTTTATACTTGTATACACACATGTGATGATTATTGAAAGCAATAGATGCCCCCCATGGCCACAATGAACAAATTTGTTTCGTAACAAACTTAAATCCCCACAATTGTAATTTATTGACATGGACACAAAAGTCGCTGGTGCAGAAATCAAGTGTCGTATGTGGTATCCACTCATATCACCATCACTTGTAAAACCATAGTTGCTTTCAATGTATACATAAATATTCCACCGACAACTCCATTATAATTACATTGGTTGAGGACTGTTCCATTACAATAATTTTGAAAATATCATGATATGATAGCCTTTTTTCAATTAAAATTTTTGAAGCCACACCTTTAGTAATCATTAAAATGCTTAAAAACATTTAAGAAGCAGCCATGGAAGCAGCGTTAAAGTTGATGATGACATCAGTTGTTATAAAAGTCCAGGCCTAGTCTAGATTGTGAGTGCTACTTTTCTTTTCTGTAAATAAAAAAATCCATTCCATCCAAAATCATGTGAGATTACAAATCCAATATGGAAGAAGGGTAGGCTGAAAGAACCCTATGCATGTAAGGAACTATACTTCTCCAATTGATCTTTCTGTCATGGTCATCTTGTCATGTCAGCTACAAAATTCCAACCACTCCACACTATGGTATCATATCATCATATATTATTTGTACTTTTAAGTACAAGCTTTACAAAGAATGAGGAGAAGGTCCAGCTGCACTTGGAGCCAGTTCAGACACATTTGACTTGGGAACAAGGGGGGGAGCTCCCACCATTGGAGGATGGTGAGGGCATTGATAACATTTTGTAAACAGCCCAAATGTGTTCACCTGTCTCACAAAATTAGTCATACTGGCCCATCCACCAAATCCAAAACCAACTATCAGTACCCAAAACACCACAAACATGTTTACAAGGTATATTGCTATCCAACTCGGAATGAAAAAAGGTGGTTTTTCCACAGCATTCTGCAAGAAAAATTTTCAAAATAATGTTAAAACAATATTATTATAATGAAAAAGTAAATCAAGAGTAATATCTCATATAATTTTTTAGGCTGTAGGAAAATTCACCATCAACAATTCACTGTCAACAAATTCACCTTCAACAATTCATCGCCAACAATTCATCATCATGACAAATTCATCACCATGATAAATTTGCCACCATCAATTCATATCATATTGCTGGCGGCGAATTTTCCACGAGAAAAATTTGTCATGACGATGAATTGTTGGTGGTGAATTTGTTTGATGGTGAACTGTTGGCGGCAAATTTGTCTGAAGCCAATTTTTTATTATGAATCAATGGTTAGAAAACAAATCTTCCTAACTTTATTTGGCTGTGAATAAGACATTGGATTCTTAGAAGTAAGATGTATTTTAGTCTTACACTTCATTCATTTATCCAATAGGATTAGACTTCCATGTATTTAAAGCATTATAAATAGACAAGATGAAAGAATATGCTTTTATAGTAGGCTGTACTGACCTTTCTTGACAGAGATGTCCTGTAAGTTAACATGTGAGCCAGGGCAGGTATAATGTACACTGTGAAACTGACCAGCAGTGCACCAACTGCAGAATTGATGGGTCCGAAGAAAGGGAAAATGATGGCAAGAAACCATATGGGAATAACAACTGGTAATCTGGCAAGTGCCCTCCTGAAAATGCTCTTTGCATCGTGCATTCCAATCACTTTCTCCCATACAAAATACAGGGGAGTACATGCAAACCCAAATGTAATGAACTGCATGCAAGCAATGATCACAAGTCCAAATTTTAACACATGAGAAGACTCCAAAAGAGGCAAAATCAATGTGAAAAAGCTTAAAATTTTGGATAGTTGTTTTATGTTCTTTCTGACCTGATGAATGAGCATGAGAATGACTGCCAGGTCACGCCATCCTGATCTTGGTAGTAAAGAGAAGGCATTTGAGTGATCCAACAGCTGATCTCCAAATGCCCAGTACACAGATATTGCAGAGGGTAGAGTAAGAGTAAGCACATATAGTGTTGCAAGCAAATAGATTGCCTTGAATTTCTGAGGTTTCCACATGGCATGCATTATTTCCCTGTAATAAGAAGAGAAAAAAACATTAATCAATGTTGTTTGTTAATAAGGACAGGTAGCTTACAATTGACAAGAATAGTTAGCCCTCAATACATGGAAAATGGTTGAGAGGGAAGTTTTTTGTAAAATTTGTATAGATCTTTTCTTATTAGGTTAAAAGATATATCTGAGAGATCACTTAATGTTAAAAAATCTTCTTTGTTCTCTTTATTGCACATACTGTGAAAACTTCGTGTTCTTAATGGAAACTAACCATTGCAATAGTTTTACATTTTGAAGATAAGTTATTGAATGTCCACTTACACTGTCACTGCATGACCTCCAAAAGTGTAGAGGATATTTGTAGCCCCAGTGAAGTAGAGAACCATCGTAGTTGGAGCAGAATGTTCCACTCCTTCTACCTATATATATACAATGAGTATGTAATGTACTTCAACAAACAATATATATACAATGAGTATGTAATGTACTTCAACAAACAATATAAATAACCAACCTACATAACTTCCACGATGAATTTGGTAGATGAACATTACCAAAAAAAAATACATGAATTATATCCAGATTCACAATGCCACAATCCTAGATAACGTGAATTTGTTACTGTTTAACTTTGTGCAATTGATAGAAACATATAAATGATCGATTAAAAATCCAATTTTAATAAATAATTATTTATAAGGTATAAAATTAAGTTTTATTAAAGCTTTAAGCTTAATTTAGGCAAGACTGTCATAGAGAGATAGGAAATTATTGATATAGAGGAGTTTTTTTGTTTTTCCTTAAAAAATACTAAGGTAAAGATGTAACACATGATATTATGTTGTTTTCTATTTAAAAAATTAATAGAAATATTTAATTAAACATTCAAATAATTTATATAAATTTATCAAGTATACAAATTAAATAAATGAGAAATTATATTAAAGATATTGTGAAATATTATAAAATATTTAAAATCATTATAAATTACTTAATTTTTAATTTTGTTATATTTAATCTTATAAATCTAAGAGATTCAATATAAATATAATATTCTTTGATGAAATCAAACAAATTACATATTGGTTAACAATTTGATATGACTAAACTTTCTATATTTTTATGATTTATTGAAGTCTATTAAACTTATCTTTCTAATTTGAATTTTAAAGAGTTGGTGACCAATGATGTCAAAATTTGGAAAAGAGATACAGTAAAACAATTTGATGGAATAATTATAAATTATCCTTCAATTTTTTCCATTGTCCCTAAGAATTAGAGATTTTATAAAAAAATATTAAAAAAACAAATTAATCAAATAAGTGTTCATCAATCCTTCACACTAAGATGTTATTTACTAGCACTTGTACCTAAAAGAGGTTCAAGATTACGGGCGATATTAAACTATATATATGTAAAAATGTTAAGAGAGAGTATATGTCAAACAATTAATAATAAGTGTTAAATACTGGAATGAAATAAACTTAGACAAATCTCGAGTTTTTCCTTAAAGAAATTATATTATCTAATTTTGAAATATTTGCATGCAAATTTAAAAACGTAAGGAAATGCAAATGAAAAAGAAAAGTTGTCATCAAATTGGCAAAAAAATACTCCTAACGGAAATAGAATGTTTCCACCCAATTGAAAAATAAATATTTATCTAGCTTTTACATGATAAGAGAGATTTTGGAGGCTTTCATCTTGGAAGCTTTTACCACTGATTTGCCATTAAATGGCAGTTGAAACTTAGCCTATCGCTAATAATTAGAATATAAATTAAACAGTATAATTTAATAAATAATTGTCTTTAAATCTTAATATTGCAAAGTAAATATGTTTAAATATGATGTTTTCACAGTTTATATTAGAGACTCTAAATATTTCTAGATTAAATTGTGTTATATTTTCTGATACTAAAAGCACACAATTTAATCAGAAACTCTCAAATTCAATAAAGATATTTGTTAAAAATTTAAATAAAATAATTTAATTTAATTTATCATTGAATAAGACAATGATAATATCGAGAAAAATTATAAAATAAAAAGTAAATTGGTTGAATAATTGTCACTCGTTCAATAGACATTATAGGTGATCAGTAAATTCAAAAAAACAAAAATCTACATTTTATTTTCTTCGATTTTTTGGATTGTTCAAAACCGCATCAGAGTGTTCTATTTTCATTGTTTAACTCAAACGACAAAATTTTTGTTTTTTCCATCTAATAAATGTACAATGATTTTTAATTTATAAAAAAATTGCAAAGATATATACTAATCTTTTAAAATTAAAAGGTCTTAGGGAAATTTAAATGATGGCATGATTTATACATCTACTAAAAGGGGTTCAATGCATATACCAGGAAAAAAGAGTCAATGAAAAAGATTCCCTAATTTTCACGTTACTAAACTTAAAATACAGGCTTTTAAAGCAACTTTCCCTATTTGCATTGCCTACCATCCAACAAAAAGTTGCAGTGCTATTTTTGCGAAGAAAACAGTAAATACATACCTGGCCATGGACGAGAGCAGCAATGGTTAAATACCAAGCAGTATAAGTTGTCATTCCGAGCCCCAAAAATGACCAGAGCCTGTAATTGTGAAAGGAGGGTATAAACACTGTGGTAGCACAGCAAGCGCCGAATATATAGGTCCAAGTACGCTTGTCCAAGTGATCATTTATGTAATAAATGTTGCTGCCCACAGAAAAAGATAAAAAATTTGATCGCCATTATTGGTTTCTGTCTTCAAGTCAAAATTCCCCATCAATCCAATCAATCAATCAATTAAGGCCAGCTTACCTTGCGCAGGCGATGAGCTGTATCACAGATCCGAATAAAAGGAATGTACAATTGAAAGCCAAACCTACTGCTTTCCAGTACGGGCCCAGAAGCCCGTCCAGCACTTCGAACCACTGTGTACCACCAACATATAACATAAATTCGACTGCCTTTTTTCCCATTCAAATAACTGCAGTCATACTCAGAACTGTAATGGCTTCTTCCTATCTGAATGCATTTTGTTACCTGAATGACGTGGTTCCTGAAATTGAAATTTTCCTTCTCCTTGCGTGTACGGTACTCTACGTAAAGAATGCTGATCAGATACGCCGTCCAGCTTCCCATTAGACCATAGAATATTTGGAAGAGTATGCCAGACACCATTCCCAGCTGAGAGAAGGAATAGGGCAGAGTTAAAAGTACCTGTGCTACCTGTTATCCACAAACCTCTCTCTCCAATCAGCATAACAAACACTTCCATACCAGTACATGAATGAAATACAGGAAAATTTAAACCTCGCTTCTGCGACCTAAAAGATGTTATTTGTATTTAGCTGCGTAATCTTGGAATATAAAAAAACGTTTTCTGTGAACTATGAATTGTTTGTTGTTTTACCCAAATCTAAAACATTTTTTTTTTTAATTTCTTTCTCAATTTCGCGCATGTCTCAACTTTGCCCATGTTCAATCGTCCAATCTAAAAGAATTTTCTTGACACAATCTAACCCAGCAATAAGAATCTAAAACAATTTTCTTGCCCCTAAATATTTTATTTGGAGTGAGAAAGGTATCAGCAGACATGTATGAAACATCTTTTGACTAAAAAATTATACGGAAAAACTGCGATTTCTGTGTCGTCAGCTTTATGTGCGGTTACCGTACATTCCCAAATGACTTCCCCTAGATACCAGAAATCTAGTCCAGATTACGAAAGATTTGAAACTGCAGAAATCTGAGCAATACACTGAATACAGTAAATATAAAGATTGGAGACTCTAAAAGATCAACAATAATACTTTCCAAGCACGCAGTTTTTTTCCCAAAAGTTTTCCTTTTGTTTTGCCAGTTTTGCAATTCCAGAAGCTTTCTACACTGACAACACTTTTGTTAGCCATTTTGTTTAGCCATATCCGTTGTATATCTACTTTACAACTAACTGATGCCTTTATTTCCACTAAAATAAAAGGCAAGATTTATCCAGCGCCAAAATAATAGTACACAGGAACAGTATCTTTCAGGACTAAAAAGATATGAAGTGGGGGAAGATGATTCAACAGTGCAAAGAAACAGGAATTCTCATGACCATCGTTCAGATCACACACCCCATTGCAAAACACCCAAAAAAAGGAACGCATAAAAGAGATCAGACGTCCATTAAAGATAAGCTGCATTTGGTACTAGACTAACCAGTCAAGCATTCAGTTAAAAGACAAAAAGGATTGCAATGCAAGCCTGCAAGATGATATCAAGAACAGAAACAATAAAACTTCGAAGAATTTGCAGCTACAAAACACAGACAATCTACTAGCAGCTTAACCATTGCTAATGGGTACTCCAAACAAGGTCTAATGGCGACTACCCATTACAGAATTCAGTAGTCCATGTAGTAGTTAGTAGTAATGAATGAGTGACCTGATTTGAGGCACAGCTGAACCAGGCATCATAAACAGATCCGCCATGCCAGAACATCCTCTTAAAGACACCTCCTTTGAGAGAAGCATCATTATCAGTCTCCATTCCCTCTGCATCTTTCCCTTCCACTTCCATCTCACTATAATTGGCCACAATTGCTTCTTCAGCCTGCTTCTGAGCCATGCTCTCAGCCAAATCTTTCCTCACAACGAGAGTAGCCTCCAGCCTCCAAGTCCTAAAAGCAGTGGGGGTGCAAGGAAAACATATATTGAGATGTAAGTGAAAATAATGTCGTGTAGCAAAGCCGTTTGTAATACAGCAGTCAGTATTGTGATGTCTGTGCACGGAGACGGAACGGTACTTGTACCACTGTAGAAACAAACGGGTAGTCACTAGGCTGTATTTAAAGGACAACCCCCTAGTGACTGACATAATAGTGAGCTATACTAGTATGATTACACGAAAAAGAAATACACGGCAAATGAAAAGATACTGCAAAGATTTCCTTTTTTTGTTGTTGCCCCTCTGGCCTTATCTTAGTCATGTGTAAAAGGGAGTCAAAGTTGGAAGGGGGTGAGAGGGTGTTTTCAAAAGAAAGGGGTGGGGGACCAGGCTCACTCGAAAGCTTTTTGTGTGATCCAAGGGTCTTACATCATTGCTAGGCATCAAATATGCCCCTTTCTTCCATTTATCTTCTTTCAGGTCAACTCCTACATGTATCATGAATTGAGAGGGCATATGAAGGGTACCCTTCAAAGGAGACCGAGTTTGGCTTTTGGTCCATAGTAACTTTCTCAATGGGGTATATAATTCAATTATGGAGTGTGAATCCATGATGGATTATGTAATATGAGTTATAATACTTTATTTTATTTTTTGTGTCAAAGGTATCCTCATGACTCAGCGAACACCCAACCAGCCTTGGCTTGGTCTATCCTCGCGACTCAGTCCAACCAGTCTTGGCTTGGTCTATCCTCACGACTCAGCCCAACACCCAACTAGCCTTGCTTTTGTCTTACTTTTTGCCAAGTTAGGGTCCACACAACTCAGTCCAACACCCAACCAGCCTTGTCTTGGTCTATCCTCGCGACTCAGCCTAGCATCCAACCAGCCTTGGCTTGGTCTATCCTCGCGACTCAACCCAACACCCAACTAGCCTTGCCTTGGTCTTACTTTTTGTCAAGTTGAGGTTTGAGAGGGGTGAGCTGAGGCAAGACTTTAGTCCTCTAGGGATGAGCTATAATATTATTATGTAGTTTGATTTGATGATGGATTATGTAGTATGATGGGTAATTCAATTTCAAGAAATTTTACAATTTAATAAATTAAAATAAAAAATTCTTATGAATATGTTAAAATTGTTTTGGAATTATAATTTAGAAGAGTTTGAGTATTCATTGTTATGAGCTTGGCAAAGGATGAGAAAGGCACTGAGTAGTCTTGTTCAAAGTAGATGTCATTTTTAAGATTTGAATTTTGCTTTCCAACACTTTAATCATTTGATCTCAAATCATTAAATATTTTAAAATAGATATAATTATTATAATTATATCTTTCTATTTGTTTGGTTGTAATATAATTTTTTTGTGTGCTGTAATATCATTTTATATTAATAAAACAAATCTTTATGTAAAAAAATAAGATTGTTTGGAAGATTTTACTCATTTTTTTGTGACTAATATAATTATTAATACTGATACTAGTTTTAAGTTATATTTTAAAATATTTATTTAAGTTAAAATTGTTATTTATGTAATATAGATTATTTTTTATGAAGAAAAAACAATATATATATATATATATAACAATTAATTTAAAAATTATATATAAAATATTATTAATAATGTTACATTAATTACTAAAAAATAAAATATTAATATAAAATGCTTAAATGAAAAGATTGAATTATATATATATATATAGTATTAAAGGATTATAAGTTAATTGGTGAGGGTGATGATATATTTTATTATATCATTTAAGAAGATTCAAATTTATAAAAAATATGATTGGACCATCTTTAATTCATAAAAAAATTGTAAAAATGTCAATATCTATATAATCTAATTATACTCGTCCAAAAATATATATTAACAAAAGATTGTAGTTCAATTGATTGAGTCCAATTCATGAGGTCCATGGTTCATTCCTTGATTATGCCATCCTCCAAGGTTGAAATATCCTAGAAGTGCAATAAATAAAAGATGAGGTTAAGATTGTGGCTGACATGATAGTATATTCCTCGACTATGTCATTCTCCAAGGCTCAAATCTCTTGAAAATATATTAAATAAGAAATGAAGCTGAAAATATAGTAAATAAGAAATGAAGCCGAGAATATGACACATAAATAAAAGATGAAGTTACTATTGTGATTCAGATAATAATATATTCCTTAACTGCATCATTCTCCAAAATTCAAATATCTTGAAAATAATAAATAATAAATAATCCTAGACTATGACTAATAGAACTGAGACAATGCATACCCCACAAATAATTAAAAAATGAGATCAAAATTATGACCCATACAACTATAACAAAATAGTAACTATAACAATTATGATTTGAAAGAATGAAGAATGAATAACACTGACTCAAAAAAAAACCCATTAAATATACTATAATATCTTCACATTTAAACCATAAGAATCACAATAGTTGTTAGTTGGAGACAAATGGAAATATCTACTACTGAAATGCTTTAAAGGATTGTAATTTTTCTTGTAACTTTCTTGTGTATGTGATTGTTGTTAAAAACAATCTTATTGCTATCCCTTGACAACTCTGTTTCTATGGTTTGACAGCCATGTTCATTAGCTGTTCTCTGATGTAATTTCTTCAACTTTCTTCAATCAAAAAATAATAATATCTACTCTCTTCTATAGCCAAATCTTGTGTTGCTTTAAAGATGGTCCTTGCAATAAAAATGTCTTTTCAACAACAATTCCATACATATCTTTTCGTTGCTATGCAACTACCATTTCCTTGTCTTACAATGTGTGTCTTACCCGCATGCTTAAAGGCAAGTGTGTTGGGGATTTGGACCATGTTTTCTCATACAACGTTATTTTATTTGCCTGCCTTATCTTTTCTACCAATGAATAGAGCTTTGGGGGTGATTTAGAGGACCAATATGTAATGTGGTTGTGCCTCAAGCAAGCAACTACTTTGGAGGGAGTGTAGGGAGTGCACATGTGCATTCTTGTGCTTCTCCCCCCTCTGTGGGGAGTAGTGATTGTCTAGTGTGGCAAACAATCAAATTGGAAAGCAATCATCATCCTTGACTAAGGAACCAATAAACATTAAAAAATTACAAAACACAAGTTTCATAGTTAAACCCAAAAAATCTCAACTAGTCTCAATGTAAAGTAAAGCAATCTAAGATTGCATATGTTGAGATTTGTGTATTTTATGGTGTGAATTGGCATGTGCATCTCAAGGCTAAAATATGCATGCCTAAGTGTCAAGGCCCCCCTATCTCTCAACAAATTTTGCAGGCTTTACACCTAGTGAGGAAGTGAAGATGGGAAAGGAAAAAAGGCCATGATCTTTTTCATCAACTTTCATCCTAGGAAAGGGTGGCCACATGTGGCGATGTCCCCTACAACTTTTTATGAATAAGTGTATTCACTGACCCCTCCTCCAACTAGACTCCTCCAGTCTTTCCACTAGCTTGCTTTTTCTTTGGACCAATTTCATTCTTTTGGGTGGCTATGCCATTTCACATCACCTTTGGTCAATACCAAATGCTATGTAATAGAAAATCCTTACTAAATCACATGTGTTTATGGCCCCACAACTTAAAGCAAAGCTAGAGTGCATATTATTTCCCTAGGATTATAAGGGTCAAAAACATGTATGTGTGGTTAATTGTACTTGGGTTGAGATAAGAATTAAAAATTGCTAAAAGTCAAATGCTCTACAAAATTACTTTAATGTGTAATAATTTCGAGAGACATTATTAGAAACTTAAATATATATGATCGGGGCACTTTACATCATTGAATAGCTTTTTAAAACGAAGATGTCCAAACGCCCACTTTCTTTTTATGAAGAGCGGGAGAGCGTGCCTAGAGAAGAGCCCCTCCCTATCAAATGAGGTCAAGTCACACACTTTTTTAAAAGTGGAGGGGATGTGCACCTAATGTTATATCAAATCGGAAGAGTCTATAGAGTTAGTACGTTGTAGTTAATGTATTAATTTTTTATGTTGAAAGTGGTCCCGCTGAAAATAATTGTCATGCTAACTATAACGTGGCATCTTTTATGTTAGACATATCAAATGAGGGTTGGTCTCCTTTAACACATCTTTTTGGAATTTGGACACAAAGACTTCTTGTGTAGGACTACCTATCGTTATCGACTTATAAAAGATTTTTTATCCTTCTAAATCATATTTCAATATAAAAATGTGTACTATACATTTCTAACTTTTACTTAATATTGTGAATTGGGGAAGAGTGTTTTGGTGCAACTTGTGTGAACTTATGGTATGGTTTAGGGTCTCTTGTTCAACAGTTTGAATCTTTTTCCTTATTGCTCGAATGAAGTTATTTAGAGGTTTCCATTTTTATTTGCCTTTAATGTCACCCTTAGAGTGGATTAGGGCCATATATGTGGCTCTTACTCTACCTTTTGAAATTATTATTATTATGAACAATGATGAAAATTAAAACATTATTATTATTATGAACAATGATGAAAATTATTATTATTATGAACAATGATGAAAATTATTATTATTATGAACAATGATGAAAATTATTATTATGTTATCTAGAGAGTTCAAAATTTAAACATTCCCCAAGGTCTATAATGAGGTAATTAATATAATAGCCTAATAGATATTTCTCTTTTGATAGATGTTGCAAATTGCAGTTGCCAATGGTATGAGCATTATAGTTTTGTAGGCTATTATGTTAGTCATATCACCTAGGTTGAGTGTACTTGCAAACCCATAGCATAAAACTCACTTGGGTTTGTAATCTCACCAAGGGTTTATTTTTATTTTCTTTCAAGGGCTCGAACAAGTCCATATCCTTCATAACCAATCTAGATGCTAGTTTATAATAAACACCCTATCAATGTTATTGGAACCAAGATCTCAAAGTTTCCAAGCTTCCCTCAAGGTACCTCTCTCAATAAAGGTTCCAAGTCTCCCAATTTCTTTCTAGGTTTTCTTAGAGCAAATCTAATGCATTCATAGTTAAGGGTCCCAATAAAAGGATGTCTTAGACCACACAACCCTCAAAGTCACATAATGGAATATGTTGGTGCCCCACCATGTATACCCAAGAAATTTTACAAGTATGAGTTGGTTTGACCCATGTGTGTATCTACATTATTTGGATTCACCTCTAATAACCAATCAAAGATACCATAAAGTGGCTTTCTAGGGTTTAAATTTTATCTAAAAGGCTACCATGTGTTACCCATGTATTGTTCAATGTGTGCCCATATTGGGAAAACTTCAAAAAATTGTTTAATGCTTGGTCATCCCTTCTATTTTTGTGTGTTGTTGGATTTTTGGGGATGTCTCTACATGCATACCTTTCCTATTGGCCCTAAAAACATGTTTGTTCCTTGTAAAAAAAATAGTCTAAGTGTGGGTTTTTTGAGCTATTTGGATGTCAGGAATGTCATAAATCCCATCCCAATCCCAAAACATGTATATTTTACCTTGAAAATTCTTATCCATTGAGTTGTTGACCTTGGCCATCAACTGGTACCCTTCACCTTGTATCTTCAATTCTCTCATTCTCCATCACTTACCTTTGTGTATTCATTCTTTTTTTTCCTTATCAAGTCATTGAACTTGGTCATAACCTCTTCCTTCTCACAACTCCCTAGCAAGGTCTTCCTTTTTCATCTTTTTCACGTTATTTTTGTCAGAGTTTTTGGTCAACCATTAACATTGTACCATCTTTGTTGATGCTCTGATTCCCTAAAAACTCTCTCCTTCACAATAACAAATTCTATCTTTCAGAGATGGGAAATTGGGCATCCCTTGACCCTCATACCATCTCCATCACTCCCTCATAACTCTAAGGTGTAATTGTTTTCCTCTAATGCTCCTTAGTGTCAAGCCTTTGGACTTCTCCATCCTCAATTACCATTTCCACTCAAATTTTCTTTCCTTGATCCTCGCTAATTAGAAAGAATTACCTAAGTGTTTTGGTGGTTCAAATCTGGTCCTATTAGCATGTCCTTTCATCCAACTCTGACTCCCAATGTTGATGTCATGATAACATCATCATTATATGATCTTGATTTCATCCAAATTATAGAGTTGTGACCTAATCCACCCTTATTGACATCATCTTACTATCATCATTATATGGTGTTGACAAAACCTTTTTTGTACCCAAAAAAATTGCGAGTCTTTTATGGTCAAATGTTCAACCATTTCATACATTGATACCCATCATAAGGACATCCTAATAGCCCAACCTTGATAGCTCGAAAGCTTTTCCATTGTTAAAGTTACCCCTTTGAACTTCACATTCCTTGTATCCCATTTGGCATGACCTTCAATCCAACTTTGAATTACAATGGGTTCAACCATAGGTTTCTAGAACGAGTTCCTCCTACACTCTGAAGTTAAAAAAGTTTTCCTAGTTTTCGTTGGTTTTCTTTGTGACTTATTGGAGCAATCCAAAAATCCACATGATCACCAGAAAGGACCTAGCATGATAGTATATGTGGTACTGACAATTGATAACACTATATTTTCACAACTTGGGAAGATTAAAGTGTGGTTTTGGTATGCATTCAAAGTGGTTTTTGTTGACAGATTGCTATAGGTGGTTAGGGTTTCATGTAATGAGCAGTTTGGTCATGCACATACCTAAGAAAACCTAGAATGGTGTCCATCATCTTTATTCTATAGATTTGACACTGTTAGATTTCATGGCTATGTTGATTTCACTATAGGTAGTTTATTATTTTTGTGATTGGATTTTCACATCATTCAAAGTTATTCCATTGATGAATTTAATGGATTTCCTATCATATTTCATGTAGATTTGGGCATGATAGGTGAATATCTTGGTGTGGGATCTTTGAGGTAGGATTTTCTCGATGAATGACATATTTTTTTTTATTTTGGGATGACATTTTGAAAGCTCAAGAACATGTCTCTGAAATCTATAACATGGTTTCTCCCTACATGCTTTATTGGTTTGATTATCATGCCACAATAGCATATCTATGTAATGGGTTCTTATTTTTTGTAAAGAGCGCGGCTCTCTATTCTTTGGGAAGGGGTTCATCCAAGTCATACTATAAATTATTCATAAAACTAGTGTTCATGAGTGTAATATGGTCTTCAATTTGTATATGATATGTGATGATTTTGTAAACTTAATTCAATAAATAAATGTAAGACATCTTTTATGCTAATCGTATTTACTATCTCCATGGTTGTTCAAGAGTTTATAGGATTCAAGAAATCCCTAAATTCACTTTTTTTTCTTTATATCAATTGTCTATTGGTTTGCACTCAAAGGGTGTCATAAAATAATCTTACATTGTGCAATTCATGCTAGGGTAGGAAACATTTCAATACTAACATATAGGGCTTTTAAACCAACTATGGATTACTAAGTAGAGGTTACATCATTGGGATAAAATGGAATTTGAGGGTTTGAGCTCTATAAGATATAGTCAAGTAGATCAAATTCATTTGAATATTAATATTTGCTTCACCAGTAGGGTTTTATTCAAACTTGACTCTATGCTACAAGATTGAGCACCAATCTAATAGTTGGAATCTGGCCATCTTATACATATTTTAAATGAATATAAAATCCACACTTAGGTTTTGTTATATAGTAAATTAGGTGTTTTTTCCATCACTCACAAATTCAATATTATTAATCTACTAAGACTTTAGAGAAAGTATTGACATCGTATCCATAGAGGATTTGTGTGTGATGTATATTATTATGTAAATGATTTTTGTGGAAAAATCAATGCATTACAAGTACAAGTATGAATAACCATTTTATACCTAGAGCCATATCATTTGGCTTAGCTTCCTAAAGTAGAGAGCTATTGTCATGTCAATTCAATTCTTAGAGGAATTATTGTTTCATAATAGGTTCAACAATAATGCAAATCAATATAGACATGCTTTTACTTGTAGTATTAATTCTTCAAAACCTCTTGAATGGGTTATCAAGATTCATGTGCTTCTCAACATGTTACTTCTCATAAAGAGGTATTTGAATCCATGCAACCCGACATTTCTAATGTTCCACTTCGACTTGCTAATAATCATAGTTATAAAGTAGAATCGATTGGAGATGTGAATGTACCTAATGGTAAGTTACATGATGTTTTCTATGTTCCTGAATTAAAGACTAATTTTCTTTCAATAGCTAAGCTTTGTCAAGATTACAAAATAAAATTTAAATAAACATAAGTGTTATGTGATTGATCCAATACAAAATCATAACTTGTCATTGCTCATGCTAAATTAGACAATGATCTAATTTGTTCAAATTTTATTAGTTTACTCATTCTAAATATTTTTTACTATCTACCATTGATTTCAATATTTGGCACAAAAGACTTGGTCATATCCATGCTAACATATTGCCTTGATGCAAAAATTTAATACGGTAGAAGGATTTCCTAGCATTGTTCCATCTAAGTGTTGCAAGATGGTGTATCCCTTGGTCTTACTTGTCCAAGTGTTGTTGGTCCTCCTTGTCCAACACGTCCTTTGGGTTTGTGACATGGTTTAACCACCTCCTATGGATCTTATCTAAACCTTATATCGAGCATTGACAGGTTGACCTTTTGGTGCAATGACAAGGCCAACAATTGGTATCAGAGCGGAGATCATAGGTTCAAACCCCTCGCTTGTGCTGAGGGGGGGGATTGTTGCAAGATGGTGTGTCCCTTGGTCTTCCTTGTCCAACATGGTGCTTGGGTTTGTGACATGGTTTAACCGCCTCCTGTGGATCTTATTTGAAGCTTGTATCGGGCATTGACAGGTCAATCTTTTGGTGCAATGGAAAGGCCAACAATAAGATTGTATGCACGGGATGCATGAGTGGTAAGATGTATGTGGGCCCTTTCCACAAGGTCAAGCATGGAGGGGGCATCATAAGTTGAACCTAGTCCATAGTGACTTTTTGGGACCCATGGAGAATAACTCCATCCAAGGATCAAGATATGCTCTTACTTTTGTTGATGATTATTCTAGAATAACTTGGATCTATTTTCTTCAAAGCAAGGATCAATTTCTTGATATCTTTTTTGAATTTAATAAATTTGCTGAAAGGTAATCTAGTTTTAAACTCAAAACTCTTAGAACTAATAATGGTAAAAAAAAATGTGAATAATGTTTTCAATGGTTATTAAATTCTTTTGGTATTAAACATGAGCTAACCATTCCATATACACCTCAACAAAATGGTGTAGCGGAAAGGAAGCATAAAATTATTGTTGAAATGGCTAGATGTATGTTACATGCAAAGAATATGTCTTCTAAATTTTGGGTTGAAGTAATGTTTTGTGCTAATTATATCAATAATATGACCCCTACCAAATCCTTAAAGGATATAACTCCTAAAGAGTCTTGGTCTAGTAGGAAACCTACTCTTAAGCATTTGTGAATCTTTGGCTCAATTTCTTATGTTCATAAAGCTAAAGAAAAAAGGGAAAAACTAGATTCTAAATATTCTTATCATATTTTTGTTAGGTATTATGAACATTATAAAGCTTATACAATTTATAATCCTATCACTAACAAAGTTAAAGTTACTAGAGATGTATGTATAGCTAAAAATAGTGTTCATGATTATTCTAAAGTTCATAACAATGAATCTTCTAAAAATAAATTTGTTGTTATTGAGGATAATCCTCCTTCTATAAACCCTCCTAATGAATCTCTTAGTCAAAGTGATAGTCAATATGATCATGTTGAACCTTCTTATGTTGATTCTTCTTCAAGTGATGATACTCCTACATCTAAAAGAAAGCCTAAATGGTTTAAAAAAATTATGCAAGAAAGTGAGAATATTTTAAATAGAATAAATTAATCTAAGGTTAGAAAAGTAAACTATTGCAATTAAGCTTTAATGTCTAAATTTATGGATACAAATGATCCGCAAACATATGAACGGGCTAAAAATCAACCTCATTGGGAAAATACTATGCAAGAAGAATATGACACATTAATTGAAAATCAAATTTGGGAACTAGTTTCTTTACCTCGTGGTAAGAATCTTGTTTAATGTCAATGGTTGTATAAAACTAAATTCAATTAAAATAACGAGGTTAAAAAATTTAAGGCTAGATTAGTCACTAGAGGCTTCTCCCAAGTAGAAGGCCTAGATTATAATGAAACATTTGCTCCAGTGGCTAAAATGCCAATAATTAAATTAGTTATTTCTTTAGCTTCTCATATGCATTGGTCCATTCATCAAATGGATGTTAAAAGTAAATTCTTAAATGGTGATTTACATAAATAAATTTATATGTCCCAACCTTTGGGTTTTATTAATGAAGGTAATGAGCACCTTGTTTGCAAATTAAACAAATCAATTTATAGTTTAAAACAATCTCCTAGAGAACGGCATTCTAAAATTAATGCTATCTCAAGGTTTCATTACAAGTAAAAATGATCCAAATTTATATAATAAACATAGTGAAAATGATATTGTGATCATTATTTTATATGTTGATGATTTTATTAACACTTTTAGTTTTAACAATTTGATTTGTGATATTAAGTCTAAACTCAATAATCAATTTCAAATGATTGATTTAGGCTTATTAAATTAATTTTTGGGTATTCAAATTTGGCAAACACCTAAAGGTATTTTCTTTTCTCAACATAAATATGCTCAAGATATCCTAGATAAAGTTAAAATGATTGATGCAAGTTGTGTTTCTAATCCTTGCACGAATTAGGAACTAAAGTAATGGTTGATATGGAAACTCTATTTGTTTATCTTACTTTATATAGGCAATTAGTTGGAAGTATAAATTACTTAACTCTTACTAGACGAGATGTTTCCTATAGTGTTTGTTTAGTTTCTAGATACATGTCTAAACCACAACAAACTCATTTTAATGTTGCAAAAAGAATTTTAAGATATGTTAAAGGTACTCTTAATGTTGGTCTCTTTTATGATGCAAAATGTGAATTTTCTTTATTTAAGATTATACTGATTCAGATTTAGGAGGTGATCCCAATGATGGGAGATCTACTTGTGGTTATTATTTCTTTATTGGATTAGGTGCAATCTCAATGAATAGTAAGAAGCAACAATCTACTTTTCTTTTCTCTTTAGAAGTAGAATATAAAGGTTGTACAAATGCATCTAAAGAAGCACTATGGTTAAGAAGACTACTTGAAGACTTGGGTCTACCTCAAAAGGATCCTACACCCTTCTATTGTGATAATCAAAGTGTTGTTACTTTGGCAAAGAATCCACTTTTTCATACAAGGACCAAGCACGTTGTTTTACAACATCGCTTCATTAGAGAGAAAATTGAAGACAACCAAATTTATCTTTTGTATTGTAAAGGTGAATATCAAGTTGCAAATATTCTCACCAAACCTCTTTGTAAAAATAAATTTCTCCATCATTGTAAAAATCTAGGATTCCAACCCATTGAAGGGTTTGATGTAAACTACCCAAGTAAAGCTTAACAAGGTGTTGAAATTTAATCTTTACTTAGGTGAAGATTATTTATTATTTATATTATATAATTACTTGTAAGAATATTCCAAAAGAATCTCTACAAGTCTTATGTATCATTTGTTCTTATTTTTATGATTTTTTTTTGGATGAATATTAAGGCTAAGTGTAGCCTCCTTATGAGGGTTTCAAAACCTTACACACACATAAGATGAAAGGTGGCATGAATATACATAGGAGTTATTTATGCAACTCCTTTCTCACCTCTACTTATTTGAGTTGCTTCTTTCCTTCTTCACATAAAACATTTTATGCCTGAGCTCTCTCTCTCATTCTCTCTTTGTAATTTCTATAGGCTTTATGTCATCTTCATAATATAGGTTTTTTTTTCTTTGCTTTCTCCCCCTTACAAAATCTTGTGTCTCCTCTTGGATATTTGGTGTGTATGGTCTTTGTGCTCTTGGTTTTCATCTTGGATGATAATCTTATCCTTCAAACAATTGCTCGTGGATTAGTAATTTCCATTTATTTTATTCCTTTCAGGAAATACCCTCCCAAGCTTGTCAAGGTTCAAAGAAGAAGACAAGGCCTTGTTTCCCTCCTATCTAGTTGCATTTTTCTTTCCCTCAATATAATAAGTATGGGTTGCTTCCTCATTTTCTATATTTTACCCTAGATTTGGACATTGTTGTGAATCTCCCTAGAGTTGAGTGTTATGAATCTCCCTAGAGTTGGGGAAAGTCATTTTAAAGTTTTATCACTCACAATTTTTTTTATCTATTTTACAACTATAACGAAAGATTTTGTATGGGGGCTTCTCTTACACTTCTAAGGTTTTGAATCTAAAAGGAGATAGATACAAAAACCTTAACGATTCACTCAAGAAAAAACCCTTGATATTTTAATGCAAATGAGATTGAAATCTATCAAAGGGGATTGTCCTAAAGGCTGAAAAAAGATAAGAGGGGTTCCCCACCAAGTGTAAACTTGGAAAATGCGAGATGTTTGAAAACACACTATGAAATGCAAAAGACCTAAATGACCTATAAAATACTTTGAAGATGCAATCAAAACAAAATAGGAAAATATAAAAGTAAATGGTATGCACCTAGAAATGTGTTGAAGACTAGAAACAACTCTGAAATTCTGGAATTACTGCTTTTTAGATCTGGTGGGACTCATTCACCTAGAATGGAAAATGAGTCCCACCTAGATGGGACTCATTTTCCCAAGATGGCGAATGGGTCCCATAGGGGCCATTTTGCTAGCTAAAGTGTCGGGGAATGCATAAATTAAGTTCTTATGTTGATATTGTTGGGTTTTTTTTTATCAAAATATGCCTCAGGATGCACAATATGGGGTCATAGGAGCCTATTAATGGTGATATAAAGGTCATAAATGCAATAAGGCACAAAGTTCAATGTGAAAGTATAAATAAATACACTTTACAACACTAAATTAAGGAAAAATTGAGTCTATTTAGCTTAGAAGGGCCCTAAATCCTCTGTGAATGTGTAAAACACATTACAACACTAGATTAGGTCCACTTGATTTACAAGCCTCCCAAATTTAATGTGAAGATGTAAATAAATACATTTTACAATATTAAATTAGGGCAGAGTTAGGTGAATTTAGCTTAAAACGGGCCCAAGACCTAATGTGGATGTGTAAAACACCTCACAACACTAGACCAAGGTAGCATTAAGTCCAATTTATCATTAATTATTCCCAAATCAAGCAAGGGGAAAAGGTGCACTTTTTTATATGCTACAACAACATGATGCATCTAAGTAACCAACAAAATGGTGACTTTGTTGTGAACAACACTAAAAATAATGCATATATTCGTAAGAGTAATAGAATTTAAAGACTATTTGATTTATAAAGAATGACACTCTACTAGTGGATTGAACTCAAAAAAGGAATAAAAATATCTTCCTCTTTGGAGGTGGGTACTTTGTTTTTTGAAGAATCAAGTGTTTAAAGTTGTAAGTACATAAAAAAATAATTTTATTATTGCAGTTTTAAATGCAATCTATAAATGCTTAGGATAGAGACTAAGGGATAGTTGAGTTATAGTTTAATTTAAGGAAACTTAAAGTAGGTGTAAGGTCCTAGGTTAGTCTCCTGTCTCTCCCACTAATAAAGTATTCCAAAAGCTATAATTTTCTTTGATGAAGTATAGGCTAACTATAGAACAATAGGAGGACATCATAAAGAGAGGCATTGTGCCAATGTAGCTTTTGATACAAACAATTCAAACAAGTGATTGCAAATATGTAATGAATGAGTAAGTGGTTAGTCATTTCTTCATTTTTTTTGCACTTTGGACAATGAGAGAGACCCAAAATACCAATTGAATGTAGATGATCCCTCACCAAAATATTTTCCTGAATTATAGTCCATGTAAATGCACCAACCTTCAAAAGAAGAGAGTGGTGACAACAAATATTAGTGGACCAAGTTGAAGAGGAAATTAGAAATTCTTGGATTTGGTAATTGAAATTGATAGAGTAAGAGCCATATTTGGATCCACAAAAAAAAAATCATCTTTGGAGTTCAAATATTTTTGGTTTCCCCAATTAATCAACAAGAGATAATTTTTCCAAAATAGACATGGAGGAGTAATTGAAACCTTTGCATTCCTAAAATAGTCCATTCAATCCATCCTTCAACACAACATAATTTACCACCTTCACACCCCACACAGGTTCCATTAAGTCATGATAATTCACTAGCTTAGGGATTTCATTTAGAGGAACATGATTGTTCCTAGAGTTAGACCAAAAATTGGCCAATTGATCATTGTTAACATCCCATGAGATGTGATTGATGATGATGAAGTGGTTTTCCATCATAAATTTCCAAATGTGACAACAGTTCAAAATATTGACCATTGTATGAATCCTTTTAGGGTCATTAGAATCAAGATACTTTTGTTGCAAGATATGGCACCAAAAAGTGTCAAGGGAGAAGTACATTCTCCAAACAATTTTGCACAAAGAGCAGTATTTTTTTTATTAGATCTTTGATCCTCGCACCACCAAAGACTTTATATTTTCACACCTAATACTTTATATTTTCACACCTAATCCTAGTTGACCAATGGGATTCACTTTGTGTACAATTAGCACCTTCCCAAATGATTTTTTAAGGATTTCATCCAAGCAAGAAGCATAATGCTTGGGAAGTTGTAGACACAATATAAGGTATATAGGTACCATGAAAAACACAGCTTTTATCATTACAATTCTCCCTACAAGTGAAATGAAATGAACCCTCCTTGAATTTTCTTTATTTTTGCAAACATTCATAATCTCATGCCATATGTTGGAGAACATAGCTTATTTGAAAATGGGAACCCTCAAGTATTTGCATGGAAGAACATCAATGTCGAAACCTGATAGAGAAACAATTCTTCTTTGGAGAGCTTTCTTTGTGTGGAATACTTGTTTTGATTTCTCTTTATTGATCAACTAACTAGAAGCGAGAATGTAAGAGTTCAACACCATTTTTATCATAGAGGTCATCTCTAAATTTTCTAATCCATATAACATCATATCATAAACAAAGTAGTGATGATAAATAGGGTCAATATTAGGGGAACCTCAAATACCCTTCGTTCAACCAACAACGATGTTTGAAGGCTCTACCAAGAGCCTCAACCATAATGAAAAATTAAAAAAGGGAAAATAAGGATCTCCCTATTGAAGGGAATTCATTATTTTGAAGAAACCATAGGGAGAGATGTTAACTAGCACCAAAAATATAGCCAAGGAAATACAATTAAAAATCCAATAGATCCAAGAATTATCAAAACCAAACTTCCTTAAGATGGGCATTAAAAACCACTAGTAGACTTGACCATAAGCCTTATTGATGTCAAGTTTAATCAACATGCTTTAGAGAATGGAGTGCAAGATTGAGTGGATGGCATCATTTGTAATAATAATTATGTCCAAGATATCTATTCTAGGATTAAATCCACTTTGTTCAATCAAAATGATGCTAGGAAGGAGCAACTTGAGTCTAGTATTTGTAATAGCCTTTGAAAAAAAATGTATATCATGTTGCAGAGTGAAATGGGTGTGAAATCTGTAGAATTTGAACATTAATATTTCTTTACAATTAACGCAACAAGTGTAGAATTTATTCTTCTCAAGATCTTCTTTGATTTTCAGACATCTTCAACAACTTCCCAAACCTCTCTACTAATAAAATGCCAACATCTCTAATAGAAAAGAGTAGGGATGTTTTTCGACTTTGGGACCTTGTTTGGATGCAATTTAAAGGTGGAAAACTTCATCTCCTCCTTTGACAAGGGTAATAAGAGCATGAAATTATTGACATTAGTGATGATGGGAAAAATGAGATCAAGAAGGGGCTACATGACAATTGGGTCACAACCATCCTTGGGAGCCAAAATAGATTGAAAGTAAGCCACCACCTCATTCTATATATCTGCAATAGAAGTCAACTAGCACCTATCCTTCATTGAGATGGAGTCAATCTTGTTATGAGACCTACATATCTTCATCAAATGATGAAAATATTTTGTGTTATGATTTCCCTCCAATAGCCAAGCCTCCTGGGATTTAGTTTTCTAGTAAATTTCTTCTCAAGCGAGAATTTCCAAATGTTCCACCAAGAGTTCTTTTTCCTTGATAATCAAAAACAGATAAAGCAGCCACCCATAAGTAAAATACCAACAAAAAGGACAGGACCAACAACCGACTACAGATTTTTTAAAATGTTTGCAGCTTCCAAATCATTATCTATAATCTTTTGATGCATATCCATGACCTCAGCTACCTCCTTTGCAGGGATACCCATATTCTTGGTTTTATTACGAGTACGAGTGCATGGACCCTTCTCATTGATCCCATCTTTTGGAGCACTAGGGAGATCCACCATGCCACCAACAACTTCTTTCACACCAAAAAAATCTCCTTTCCATTGCCTAGCTTTCTCATTAAGAAATTTTAGATCCTCAACTTCATTATTGATAGCAGTCTTACTAACATTGATCACCTTTTCCAGGTTTGGTAAGCTCTATCCATTTTGTCTTCCAAGAGCAATATCCTAAATTCAAAGTCTCTTTTCAGATTCAACATTTCATGAGTCACAATCTTCAGAGCGTCAACCAACTAGTTCACTTGATCCTGAACTGAAGACTCCTGGGATTTAAATTGATTGTTGCTTGAAGATTAAATTTTGGTTTTCTACCCATTTTTTGGTGATCTTGGGAGGATCAAGCCTTGAGTAGTTTTTTTTCCATGTGCTTCCAACTACCACAAGATAAGAAGAAAAACTTATGTGTTTTGACTTCTATATATTGGTGTCAACACCCAAAGGGAGAATTTAAATAATTTTTTCTAGATATTTCATGGATATTAGATATTTGTAACCTAGAATACATATATAAATTTCCTCCTAGAAGCTCACAATTTTTTAAGTTTTTTCTAAGGGCATCAACAATCTTCCACAATTGATTTATCAACTAGTATTCCATCAGGAGGTTGTAAAGTCAAATCCAATTTGAATTATTTGTAGAGTAGTAATCTAACAAATTGAAATGAGGAACCTATTTCTACAAATACACAATTTATTTATCTATTTCCCACAGCCCAACATCTATGATCCAATCTCTAGATGCCATATTATGAAAGGAGACACAAAAAATCCTTTTAGAAGGAATACTAGAGGGGAACACATGGCCAAGATTAGGAAACCCATTTAGCAATTCAATGTCGAGAAAATTTCCTTCCACAAAGCCTAGATGGAATCACAATATTAGAGAGGATAATGTTAGAAAAATATATGCCAATACAAATCAAGTGAGAGCTAGTTGTAGACACCAACGAATGGGGGTGCCTACTATCATCGGCTACAATTTTTTGCTTGCAAGCCATTTTCTTTTTCATTTTTACTTCTATAAAAAATTAAGCCAAGGATGTACCCATGGGTGGAATAAAAATTCCCCACTCCACATCCCATGGGTAAGACAAGATACAAGATCTATGGGGCCCCTCAATTTTTGATGTGATAAAGAGTAACCTCGTGAGGTTTGAACCTTGGTTGATGGCACTACAGGTAAGAAGCCCCACCATCACACCAAAGGGTCTCCCCAAGAGCTTCTCTATCATTGATAGCTAATAGAATTATGATATTTGCAATGAATTCAATCATTATGCACAAGAGGTATTATGACCATGTGAAAGTGAAGAGAAGTGATATCTCTAAGTTCCATCTATACATTTATTAAAAAAAATTATGTTTTATAATAGAATGATGCTTTATGAGGCTTTTTATTTGAAAGGATTTCCCCTTTATATATTGTGTAAATTTTTTTAATGCAAATCTTGTAATTCTCATTTCATTTATCTTCTATTTTATTTGTGATGATTAGTAACCTATGATCATAATTTCTAATTGTAAAACTTTGCATAAATATTGGAAATGGTCAAAGTTAATTTTGATGTTCTTATATTAGAAGGATTTTTTTATGGAACATACCTTTCCATACATATTGAATGGAATGAAGTCATTCAATAAAAATGAGATTTTAGTGGAAGGAAAATATAAATCTAAAGAATCTAATAATTTGGCTCACAAAGCCTTGGGGGATATTCCAGGATTCATTGAAAAATCTCATGTAATTTTTACTACGAGAAAAAATTCATTAATTCAATAAACACCTTGAAAGAGTAGTTGGAAAAGTTTATAAGAGATCAATTATCTAAAGAGTCAATATTTAATGTTAAATCCATAAACAAGTTTATGAAATTAAAAGTATTATGCAGGGATTTTGATAAGAATATAAATAAATGTCATCTATTGATTCCCAAGAAGAAAATTATTTATATATCCTATGACATGTGTGATAGATACTCCAATGGTCCACATTAAGAAGTGGCTAAAGTGGTGTCTAACAAATTTATTTTATATCAAGAGATTAATCAAGACCTAGAGAAAGAGAACATTAATGTTAAAGATAACCAAGAACAAATATCATTGATCAAAGCTTGTGACACTCAAATGAACATTAGTTTTTGTTGAAGAGTTATATTTTAATAAAAAAGGTGATGGATGGACTTTTGTAGGTCATAAATTTTGACCTGGGAGTCCAATTGAGCTGCCATTTTACATGGAGCATCTTGAGGATTTGAACGTGATGCCAACCAAACGTGTTCTATTGGAGCAAGTTTGGACACCTTTTTGGGCCCATTTTCCACCATATAAAACCTCAAATTGAGGATTTTATATTTTTTTATAGTTTCTAAAATTATTGTTATTTTTTTTAACTCCTTGCAAATTATAATTTTCAAGTTCTCATTTATTCTTACTTTAGTTAAACTCAAATAACTGGCAAGTTTCATAGCCAAATGAGTAAGTGTGTAGGATTACTAAAAATAGGTAAATTTTCATAGAAAATGAGACTAGTTAAAAAAATAGAATTTCTTAGTTGGAAAACTTAGAATGGGGATGGAGTTTGAATTATTTTGTAATTGAATTATGACTTTTACTATGATAATAAATATGAATATTTTATTCTGAATACTTGGCTACATCAAAAGGTGATGAAATTGAAAGTATTATGCAAGGATTTTGATAAGAAACTACATAAATATGATAATGTGATTCCCAAGAAGAAAAGAATTTATATATCCTAGACATGTGTTATAGATAATCCAATGATACGACATTAGGAAGTGGTCAAAGTGACATTAGAAAAAATTATTTTATTACAACATTAGGAAGTGGTTAAAGTGACATTAGAAAAAATTATTTTATATCAAGAGATCAACCAAGACCTAGAGAATGAAAACACAAATGTCAGAGATAAATAAGAACATAAATTCATTGATCCAAGCTTGTGACACTCTAATGAACTTTAAATTTTTGTTGAGGAGTTATATTTTAATAGAAATGACTATAATATTTGTAACGTTATATTTTAACAAGTCATAAGTGTAGGAGTTAATGGTGAACTCCCAACACCCTAGGATCAACTACCAAACCAAAATATCTTCCACAAAAGAGAAATGGAAATAATATCTTGCTATGATTAAGGATGCAAGATTGAATGATTGAATTTGTAAATGTACATATGATGCCTTGTTTATAAAGGAAAAGTTGTGAGATGGGATTAGACAAGATCATGACATGTGCCTTAATCCTGTATAATGAGACAACTACCTCAACATTATTAAATAACTTAGGACAAGTATTAAATTACATGATAAGATAAGATAAGATCACATGAAACCTAAGACTTCTAAAAAGATTACCTAGGATCTAAGTAAACTTAACATGCAAATAGGACCCACTAATGAACTAGTCAGGTAAAATACCTATTTACACCAATACCCCCCTTAAGTACAACTTAGGAAGTAGATTATTATGTAAATGATGCAAAACATGAATATGATTATGGGTCCCAACAACTAGGCCATGTTAGGTACTCATGTACAAATGCAATCTCTCACAAACGATGAAAATGAGAAAACCCAGTGGGACAAAACTCCTCTCCGAAAGAGAGAAAAGATACAACAAAATTATCCTCCATAGGAGGGAAAAAATAGACTATATAGTCCCCCCTAATGAGATAACTTGTTGCAAAGAAACACTGGAAGCACACTAGTGGAGTAATACTAGAATCTTAATCCAAGAAACAAAGGATACGATGAGTTTGATTTTGGAAACACTAGAAAATCTCAATTGTTGGAGCAAGTCTGGAATCATGATAAAGCAACAAAAATAAAGATTGACTATCCAAATGCGAAGGAACACTAGAAAAATATCAATACAAAATAACCTTAGAATCTAATTAAAGAAAAAAGAGATGGATACATGATCTATAATTGAATTCAAGTGCAAGGATCAAAACAACACCTTCCCAAGTGATCAACCAAAATGTGAATAAACATAAATATAAAGAAAAGATACCTAGGGCTAAATTTAGATAAAGTGTACATGTGGCATGATAGAGCTCCTCAATACCTTTCCAACATCACAAGAATCACAAAAAATGAATATTTTGGCAAAAATTTATGAGCTCAAGAGCCAAAAATCCAAGTTTGACTTAAAACAACAAACATTGGCACCAAATAGCATAATCTAGAAAATAACATTCACCACTACAAATTACACACGGCTAGGTTTTTTACAATGTTTCATTTTGAAAAATTTGATACCATGGAAAAAATTTATGACCATTTGAAAAAAAAATCTTGAATCAAGCATTAGGGGGCCAAAAATGGGGCCCTGGGCCTTTAGCCCCTAGGCACCCATACAACCATTCATGGGCTACATAGTTTTAAAAAATTATATACCACTGTTAGGGTTGTGTGGTCTAGAGGCGGGGACAAAGTTGCATTGCCTGAGGGTTTAAGGCCCCCCCAATGGTAATATGACCGTGGGTCATATGTAGTGTAGACTAGGAATTGTCGAACTTAAACCAACCCAGGCAAAATAAATCACAATCTTAACAAAATGTTTTATTAATAACTAAATGTGATTTTGTAGTGTCAAATGGAGAGTACCAAATGAAGTGACAACCAACCAACCAAAAATTATGTACCATACATAGACAAAGGATGATGATGATGTTGGATAATGACTTGGAATATGCTGACAAAATATGCTCTATATGTAGAATATTCGCTTGACTATAGACTAAATTGCGACTAGCAACTTATGTACAATAGGTGTTGAGAATGAAGGTGAAATTGTAGCTTAAAACTTGTAAACCTATGTGACTTTATATTTAATTAAGTGTTCTTTGTCACAATTCTTTGTGTATGATTATATGTTTAGATCAATTTTACCAATTGTAGAAAGAGACAGAAGATTGTAGAAGAATGAGACAAGAAGATAGAAGTGACACAACGTATACGTGGAGAAACCCTTTCAGGAAAAAACTCCACCAAAATCAATAGTGCTTGTATTATTTATCCTTAGAACAAGATTACAATAATAATGTATCAATCCTTGATTGATATGCTTCCTTGCCTTCAACAATCCTTCTTCACAACCTGCACAAAACTCTCATTCACTTTCTGCAATACAAGCTATCCATGCATTTCATGTGACCAAGCATGAATCCACACGTCCCATGCCATGCTTCAAACCCTCACACATGCACAAGCTCAACCTGCAAACTTGCAATAAACTTTGATGCAATTGCTGCAATAAATAGACAATTAATGAGCATGCAAACTCATTAGAGTTATCAAATACAAGAGCA